>VOMN01024948.1:0-55549 GCA_014899125.1 Orchestia grillus
CCCAAACAACTTCAAGATATTCAAGAAGATATTCAAGACAGAGTGAAAACTGTACTTTTGATCGATAACGTGAGCTTCTTCTGCTCATCGAACTTACAATGAAAGAGTGTAGTATAGGCCCAGAAACACCTTTTCAATTTCTCTCATGCAAAAGTATATTCCTCCTTTCAAATCAACCGAGTGAGAGGGTCTCGAGTAATGGATTCATGAATATGAAGCGAGGTAGATTTCCTCTATTGAAGTGGCCAAGTCTTTGTCTAGCTAGGATATTTCCTGTAAAGAGAGTCTGTCTGTGCTCTATGCTGTTCTAACCTTTTGACTGCCATTGGGAAAATACGTACCCGACGAAATTTATAATAATTGTTAAAAATCACGTCGTATATCACCAGTGGGAGAATATATCCGAAATTATTTTTATGAATTTTTTACCTACTTATTACGTATTTGCTGGTGCTTATCAAACATAAACTATGAGCTACAGCAGCAAAAACTTCCCCTTGAAGAAGAATGTGTATGGTCGCGAAATGATTACATCATGTTTGATTCCTTCAGAGGGCAAAGGAAAAACAATTGGGTTATGTTAATTACGTTTGTCTATTAAATGCCATGGAGACTGGCGTCCCTAGGGGGGCACTGTTAGGTTACTTCAGCTACAGCTTCGGGACTTCTATCTCATGAGCCCACTTTGTTTTTTCAATTTTCACACATTCATCGCTATGTCCTTTTTGTTTTTTCTTCCTCTTCATTCTTAACTTACTGTTTCTATACGCAGGGGATTTTGAGTGGGACTACACCTGTGCATAGATTCCCCGTTCTTTACAGTCCGTAGTTAAACGGTCCCGTCTCTCCGCCCTCTTTGAATCGCAACATTTCATGTTTATATGAATCTTCAAACCATGACTCCAATATTAATGATAAACATGCTTGATCCGAAGCTACTGAAGCGGTCATTCCGATAATTCAAAATCCACGACTTTAAAATGTCATTCCGTGACTCCAAAACGACGCCAAGCGATGCTAAGTCTCCTACACTGGCGTCTGAAAGTCGCGTGACCGTGTTTCTGATTAGACCAAATTTTGCAGCATAATTTTCTGCTACGATATACCGTGGTGCTAGATTCGGACGGTAGCCGAGTAGAAATGCACAGAACAACTAAGCTCCCAGTGGAACCTCACCCCTGGAGTTTGCCATCAAGTTCTCTGAGAGACAAGATCTAGGATTACTATATTCCTAAGATTTAGTATTTGCTTACGTATACATCGAAACTCCCATTTTGATAAATAATTCTTTTTGGAGAGCGGTCCTTCTTCATCGGTCAAGGATTTGTTCGGAGCCCTGTAGGATGTGGTCACTACAGTGTCATTCACATTGATCACACGGTATGCATTTAAAAAAAATTCAGTATATGAAGTTTTAAAACTTAATAACATTTGGAGTAAAATCTTTTAATGTGTCCGTAGTCTCCCATAAGCCGATGGAACTGCACAGACGCATGGGTAATGTGTACATAACTTAATCGACGTCACTTTCCTTCCTGATTTGCTTATCTTCAGATCGTGGTGCGGAAGTGCAGAGGGTACAAGTAATCTCCCGAAACACAATGCGCTCCTTTAGTTCAGACAAAAATGTGAGAATTTGTAATAGTCCCTTATCGAGAAACTGAATACTAATGGTCCCATGGAAACACGGGATCAGGCATGAACTTCACGTGATGCCAGGCTTGCAACAATGACTGCAACGTCGCACGTGGTTGGCTGGCTGCAGCTCTTAGGAATTCGGCGGACCAATGACAGCGCGTCTTGTATATTGGCTGTTGCTCGAGCAAGGTGTCTTGGCTGAACGTGGCTGCGTGGCTTTTACAATGGCTGAGCACTGAAAATTTATATGTTATGGTATAGATGTTGAATATTAGATAAGTTTTTGCTAGGTAGCAAAATAATTCTTAACTAGTTCAGCCTGGTATAAGATGTTTGGCAAAGACTGCCATGAATGGTAACTCGAATTAAACGTGACCAAATCAGCTGTTTGCAACCTTTTATCAATTCAGAACCAGGCTCTCAATGAAGGAGATATTTCTACAGAGAAGTGAGAAGAAATGTTCTTAACTTCATTACTCTAGTCATCAAGCAGCCAGAGTTTAACAAGAAAAAAAGGCAAACGTTTTATAAAACACAGATGTAGAAGAATCGGAAAAAATAATTTCAATAAATACAAAATATGTAAAAATACTTTACATTGATAAATTGTGCAATTTTCATTTTTTTCGCTGGTATCAAAGACCATTGTGGACGCAAAAGCTCTGGTAATCATTTATGTGATTAAATAAGTAACAATTATTTATTAATGTATCAGACGGGATTAAACAAACATTTTTGAATTATATTTATGAATTTTTACCAAAAGTCCTTCGCATGAATTGCATTTAGAAATCTTTTAACAACACAGCGAGGGAACAGTCCGAACCCTTGCCGTCAACATGTGCGCAAGATTATGACCGCGTCATGTGTGGCTGACTGTGACAGGCAGCGTGGCTGAAGGCTGAATGTGTGACCGAGTGCGCGAGGTCCCAGTGTAGAGACCTGAGGCAGTGTGCAGTTAGGTTTGGTGTGGTGTGGGTGTGGAACGTTCCGGTGCTTTGTTCTTCTGTGTGCATACCTAGGCCATTTTTTGAGCCATTCTCTCAGTATGAACCTAGAAATGTTATTAAGTGCCGCTGAATTTGTGGAGAGGAGAGATAGAGGTGAGTGCGCATTAATACCTTGACGCTTTAAAGGACTTTCCTTTGTTTGAGAGGCAGCTGATCTGCCTGACCTGCACTTGGGTCACAATGTATTACAACTCTTTGCCTTTAATAATCTTCTAATCTTTATTAAATTCACCATGCGCTTCGCCATCTTAATAATTTTTATAATTCAGTCTCGTCTGAAAACCCTCTCCTAAGGGGCATAAATTTAACCGTTTGTCTGTGTATTGATTCTGGTAAGTCTTCGGGACAACTCCTTTAATGTACCTAACTCTTGTTTTTAACTCATTCGTTTCCATTAAAAGTTAATGAAGAGCAGTTTGGTTGCTCTAGAGACGGCGTTAGGTTTTATTCTGACAACTTGTGTGTTCTTTAAGGTATTGGCTCTTTAATATTTTTTCTCTGAATTAGATGGTCCTGATTCATTCATGTTCTTTGAATTTCTAAATTCATTTCTCTTCGATTATCGTGTTTGTCAATAGGGTATCGGTTAGCGGGGAAAACTAACGGAAAGAATTATTTTCAAACGGCGAAAGCTTTACCTGTGCGCTCGTGTATTGATTCCTAAACGGACTTCATCCCAATCCGTACTTTAAATTTACCTCTAATTTTTTCTTTTCGGCCAAGAAACTTTCCGTGCGCATTTTCATCTTCGCAGAAGAAGAACTGTGTAGTTTTTAATTTACAAAACCGTTTAGGGAACTTATTTAATCTTTCATCCCCTGCATGAAAGTCTTAGGTATCTTCTTCATTTCGACTGGTTATAAACCGGATTTTCCTGTGCGTGCTATATGTTAAATAGACAGAAAAATTGATTATCTTCGAGTACGTTGGCAGTTGCAAGGTGAGAACACCGTTCACGTGACCGTGGTGATCGATTTTAATTGGAAGAATTGATTATATTTGAGAACTTTGGCTGTTGCTGGGTAGGAGAGCTTCATTCACGTGACGTATTGATTGCGGCACTGTAACGCCATGCCTCCTGGCTTGTGGCCTGGTGCGTGGCACTGGCACCACCTAGTGACTAGTGAGAACCAGAAACTGTGAAAATATTTACGTACTGCTGGTGTTACACGCTTGACGTTATCAGGAATGACTAATAGGTTAGATTCACGAAAGACACTTCGTGAGGGCCCAAATAAGCTACTAGGTATCCAGGACAGCCCGTGTTCAGAATATATAATTGTGCTGCTTACGATACCTATATTTTAAGCGGGTCCGTATCGTGCCTACTCCTCAGGATATACTGGAAAATATACTTGCTAGTCATTAAAGTTTTTTTAGTCTATCAAATTGTATAATTTAACATTTTTGATGGCGAGTCAATATGATTTTAAAGCTTGAGAAAGAATTAGTTGTTTATATGCGAGGACTGGAACTGGCAAGAAGTTGTGATGGGGTCTCACCTGAGGGATAATAGGTGAGCGCTGGCCCCTACGCAGACCATGGCCAGGTTTGAGAGCGGTCGGTGTCTGTCGAGTTCTGAGCTGCTCCTGAAGTTCTTCGCGAGGGTGAGGTGAAGATTTCGTGTGAGGGACAACACAGTTTTGTAAATTTTACGATTAAAAAATGCATTGTACCGTGGGGCAATTGGAATCACCTAGATGTTAGAAGTCGATTAGAAATTGGGTGCGATGGGAGACCTTCGTGAATTAGTGATGCAGAACAAAACTTTACGAATTACTATCTATGGTTTCGGTAAGATTCTCACGAAGTAAATATTCTGTAAATTAAGGACTGACCAACCTACGGCTCTTTACTGCGATGTGTAGCAGCCTTCCACACACGGTGTATGCAGCCGTCAATTTTCAACTACGAGAGAGCGGATTAGGTCACGTGCCTCTGGGCGGCCGTCCTGTGCAGCTGTCACAGCTCAGCTGCAGTCGTTAGCCCATTTTCCAACAAGGACAAGTAAATTCGTGAATGACTTGATCCGTATTTCTCAACTTAGGCACTCGCCAAGTTTTCGATTATGTATGAATCTTTTGAAACTAGTTCACTTTGCCATCCTTGACCTCTCCCATTATTACCGGTCATTTCCAAGCGTGCGCGGGGATCTGGAATTAATACAAAAAATCGCCTGATTATAGCGCTTGTCAGTCGAAATTCATGCCAAGGAGGCGTTGATCTTAGTTAACAGGACCTGGAGCTTCTTAATCTTTTGAGGGATCGTCTAGATCCCTTAACAGTCTAGAAATATGCGCTATATTGCGCACTGAAATTGCATTTTCAGGTTTCTTTGTTTCAGTTGTTTTATTTTATTCTTAAAGGTTCTGCGCTTTTTAAAATTAAATGGTCATTATAGAGTGAAAAATACAGACTTTTAAAAGCAAAGTAATGAAAGTTGGGTGTAGTGATTTATGTCTCTAAGAGGTTATAAAAAAATCACCGAACATTGATTTAACGAAATGTTCAAAGGTACCGAAGCCCATTACGCGAATACTTTTTTCATTTTTCAAATTATTTCGGAAGCCCCTAATACATGCAATCCTGAAAATGAATTCTAAAATCTAAAATTAATTGGTTTGTCATATCTACATCATTCAGACAAGGTAATCGCAGAATTGCAGCTGAAATAGTTTTAATTTTCTAGCTAATGGAGTTCTCACGCCTAGAACTTTAGGCCCACGCTTCATGAATAAGCGTTTCGCCCAGGGCTGTCATGAGCTGTACCAAAATCTCCGTAGGAACGCCAAATCTATCAAGGGACTAGCTCTCTCTGGAAGAGAAGGAAGTGTGGAAGCTTAAATCTTGACGTTCGTACGTCTGAAGATGTTTCCGTTATTACGGTATTACGGTTTGCTTCATTCGCCAAACAACTAGATGCTAATGACTAATTTTGCGCCAAAAATTCGTTATGGTCGTATGAACAGCTCAACTTGAAGTAGTGTTGATCTGAAGAGCGTTGAGACGATGCAGGACCGTTTATTCGTTATTAGAGGTTGGATTAAAAAGTAACCCCTCAATGTAAATTAACTAAAGAAAAACTCAGCCAGCCACCTACCAGTAAGCTGCTCGTAAAAAAGTCCCTAGTTCGGCGGTGTACATAGGATGTGAGACGTTGCCCAAGTTCGCAAGACTCGACAGGTGTGTGCAGCTAGTCACTTTCTACATACTCCGCTGTCTGTCCTGCAACTCCGCACCTCCGCCTTCTCTTTGGCAATCTGTACATGGAGAAGTCAAGCGAGCCGTTCATATGCAGGTGCGTCCACGTGGCTAGCGTTTGAGAAGGTGTAGTGGTAGGGAACACGAACTTCTGACGGTCGTCGTGTGATCAAGGTGTTGCGAAGTATGTCGGAAAAACAAGTATTTTCAGGAGTGTTTGAATGTCTAAGAATAGTGTCAGAAGTCCTAGTTGTTGTGCTGAATTGCAACCTTAATTTTTGTTAAATTAAAATTCCTCCCGCACAAAAAGATCGTCCTTCAGTGTGTCTTGATGACTTTTTGATTCTCATGAGATGAACGAGAGTTCTGAGCTCTGTGGGAGGTATGTCATGGCCGCTCTTAGTAACGTTCGTGGGACGTGATGCTCCTTTCAAGTACCCTGAACGGACTGCTAAAGATTTATCAGCTTTTACTCTGGCTGTGATGTGACAGTTTGTCGTTGGATTTCGCTGTAATGTTCGGAAGTCATTCTGCAGAATTTTCGTGGGCATGTTTTACGGAACCAACTGGCCGATGGTATCATTTCAGTGTGGCCTCACCTGAGCCACGTTCACGTTGTTCTTCGTCATCTTTGTATCGCATTATTTTCACTATATTTTGTAAGCAAGGCGATCTTTATTCGTCTAAACTTTGTCGATGTAGTGCATTCTTATTTCACAGAATAAACCACATAATTTTTTCCGAACAATCTTTATTCTATAAAATTCAACGTATATTATACAAAAACACCAGTTTTCTTTGTATCATATAGATAGTTATAATAATTATGTAAGCCTAAAGGCGCGACCGAACTGGCCGTTTCCAGTGAGAGGAGATCTATGCTACGTCGGCAGGTCCGAGTTAGCTTCCACGTGTTCGTCCTAACAGCAGCATGTGGTGGTCGGACGGCCTGACGTCATTTTTTTTAGAAGAGCAGCGTCTTCCTGATGCGTGCGTTTTTGTGGAGAATTTCTCAGCATTGAATCGATATTCGTTGTTGAACAAACACACCTGGTGCACGCTTGCACGCTATACCAATTTTTTTGAAGATTTTGTACAGTTTTATTCTATCGTGTTTAACTCGTTGAAGAAAACTTCATGTATTAATAGCTCGTCCAAGATGGGGCAAAATTTAATAGATTACGGGTAAAAATTTAGTTTGCGTCCTTTTACAGCATACAAATATTTCAATTAGGTATGTACGTATATTTTCACAATTTAGAAGTCTGCAGCCTGGCGAAGAAGGCAGTTTTATTACCTTTGTAACCCTGATTACAGAATTTGATCATTTAACCCTCGATAATGTTAGAATTGGAAACAATTTCCCCGCTTCGTCATTAATCCTTCGTTTGTCTTTTCCCCAATCCCAACTTTTCTCAGACGTTCGTTTTTCCTACGTGGCATTCAAACCAGCCTAGTTAGGATGCCCTAGAAAACGGCTTCTCTATCCGATGTGGGATACCCGCATCCTTTTTTTTAATGAGCCATGTACTGGCAATATTTCGAAGCAATTGTAATTTATTCCGGATGCTATGTATTTGTAATAGATGAAATAAGGCAATTGTTTATCCTCTACTGATTTTGTAAACAATGCAGTATCCAAGCATATAAAACCAGTACCTATATCCTAATACCCAACGCAACGGTTCTCGGACCAGCCCATTGAGTAGCACTGCTCTAGGAGACCGACGCAGGGTTAATAGTCATCGATACCACCATCCGTCTAATGATCATGTTCACAGTGTCAGTGCAGCGTGCGAGCGAAAGGCTCAAAGTTCCCGCGCTGTCGCTCGATCGATGAACGGTCGATGTTGACGTGTTTCGTGGCCTCCTGCTTGGGTGAGGAGGAGGGGCAACCGCGGGGGTCAGCTTCCATTGATGCTTCCTCCGCTCCTTGTTTTCACGCACGCCTCGGCTTGCGCAGAATATCAAGCAACGCACGTGTGCACAGTGCGTTGCGCAGATCTCCAGCGCATCTCAGAGTCCTGTTCAAAGTTGCCGGTTGTGGCGGATGAACTGATGCAAAAGGATTGCTTTGTGCTTTGTTACACGTCGGTCGCACAAGACTCGGACTTGTTCAACT
Organism: Orchestia grillus; assembly: GCA_014899125.1. NCBI lineage: Eukaryota > Metazoa > Arthropoda > Malacostraca > Amphipoda > Talitridae > Orchestia > Orchestia grillus. The sequence continues at coordinate 7,972 of VOMN01024948.1, forward strand.
GCGGATGTTCTTCGTGCTCCTCCTCCTTCTCTATTGTCCACGACTCGAGTATGTAGCCCGTGTAGAGGAAGGAATGACGTGTAGGTAGGTAATACAGCGGAGACGCGAAAAATATATTTTTCGTTATATACATTTCCTCATTCAGTAGGTGTTCAGCATGTTCCAGAGTAAGGAGGTAAAATTCCGGGAGTCACCGTAGCGTGTTACTGGTACTGTATAAATTAGCTATGACCCCAAAAGTGTTCTTGAGCAACATCAAATAAATCGTGTTTTATTCCTTAATTTTGAATGTTGCGTTCGATTCATAATATGCTTAAACGCTTATGGAAACACTAATTTTTTATGCGAAAAATAGATATGCCGACAAATGATTCGTATTGCGTGTACATTTATTTATTAAAAACACTGCGCTCTTTATAAGAAATTCGGCGTCAATAGGTTTAGTCCTTCGTTTCCTAAATTACTGTTGTTGACCTTCAATTGTCGGCCTTTCTCGATACTGCCTGCTTGCGCAACGCATTCGCTGCTACCATGGAAGTTAGTTTCGTTATTTTGGTTAGTAGCAATCGCTTTCGTAGCGGTTATACAAAGTGGAAGCACTTTTAGCCCATACATAATCATCGAAGACGCACGTCTTCGTCGGCAGCAAGAGCTAGGAATAGCAATAAACTTTGACGAACAGCCGTAAAGCTGGTAAACAGCTGTGAAGCAGCTGAAAGGAGCACAATGACACTTGTGCGCATCTGCTTCGTGTGGCAACGAACGTGTTAATTTGGGAATGGATCAATTCAGCGCCTGCAGTTTCTAACCTTTTCTACCAATTTGAATTGTGAAAAGCAAATTTGAACCTCATCGAGGTGCGTGACTGCGTTATTCCTCGGTGATCCGCCCTATTTCATAAATGTATAACTGATTTCGAACGTCAAACCGACTCGTTATGATCCAGTTGGTTATGTTATTTATTATTCGATGAACTCAATGCAGATCAGCTTCATGCGATATCAATTTGAAAACTCAGCAATGTTTAATGCACTTAGTGCTGCTCGACTCGGTGTCCTTCGTGGTAATAATTAGTAAATTAGAAAAGAATTGAACAGCCAAACCTTTGTCCTATATTACCTCTCCCAATAGCATTCGAAACTCGATAACACTTTTATCGGACATCAACAACACATCACTGAACCTTCTGGAGTATAAGCAGTGGCTGTGCAAGGTCGCGTGGCGTGTTTGGACCTGGGATTCAATGAGTTAGATACGATATTGACAGAAATTCATGATGAGATCTCTAAAGAAATACTTAGATTTCACTGATTTTGTAGTACATTGAAAGATAAACTGCCGGCTAGTTCCATAATTACTCTGAGAACTTTAACAACAAAAATACAATGTAAGTGTCCTCCCTCAAAAATGGAAAATTAGCCTTTTATCGACAAAACGTCCCGCCTCACGAGGGTGCCGTTAGGTTTTCGCTAAAGGGCAAATTGCAGCTTTTTTGTAAAAATTATTTCATCATTAAAGGGTTGATGAATATTAATCTTCGAGCGCGACAAAATTAGTTAGTTCCAGTACAGAATATGTCCTTTTTAAATTGTACTGTTCTTACTGATGATGAGCTAAGTTTTGTTTAGTGATTTTGTGCAAAAATTGTAAGAAACATTGCGAATTAGTGTATATTTTTAGTTTTTTTGTGATTTAAATGAAGTACGTGTCTTTGCGATTTATACTGTCTCAGCGTACTTAGTTTTGCTTTTTATGTAGTCGTTGGGACATTTTCTAAGATAAATACCCTATGTCGGGGAAGATATGTAGATCTTCGGAGAACATTTTATCTCATTTGAAGGATGACGGTTTTCAATTTAGGACCGAATTATTTGAGATCTGTGGGGAAGCTCTGTAACCCTGGGCGTGAGTGGCTGTTTACTGTTGGTCCCGAATTCTTTTAAGCCTCGCGTGTTCGGAACAGTGAAAGCTTTGGAACACTCAAGCCACCAGCAGGAGGTGACATTTTTATCTCCATGATTTTAAGGAGCCGCACGTCTTTGGAATTTGTATTGTTTGAAATCTGATTTTATTGGTAGGTATAAGTGATGTGTGTTTAAAGGTGATGTATTAACATTGTCTTGTGCAATTGAAAAAACTAAAAAGGTGAAAGATTGAAAGTCTGCGTGTCTTTTATTAAAAAATGCTATTGACGTCAAATTTTTTATTTAAAAACTTAAATTCAATTATTAGACGAATATAGGTTGGTAAAACGAGAAGCCAGTAGGAAATGTAATCGCAAGCAAATAAAAACATTTTTTGCTGGAAACGATATAGCACTCTGTGCGGAGGAGGACTGTGTGAAACAGGAAAAAACATCGATGACTGTTGAACTGATCTCGTTGGAATGAATGACGAGACCATTGGTTGTCAGAAAGTCACTTAGTTTGGCGGCTGCTGTGTCATCGAGTGACGACCCTCAGGAGTTGCATGTCGCTCTAGTGTAACGTTAGTTTTGGGTCAGTATTTTTGCTTTCCGGACATAATCTCTACCGTTTTGTTTATATTTTGAATTTGCTCTCCTTATGACTGACTTGTGCAAAAATACTGTCAGTAAACTTGTTGGTGCTTGATTCTGCTTTCAGTGGTTGTGGTGGTAGTTTTCTTTAGTTCACTGTCGCTTCTTGAAAAGTCATTAGCTGATGCTCATGGGGGGCGTCTCGAGGTGTGACTGGACCGATGCTTGTCAGTGGTCTGCAGTGTAGACTTGGGCTGTACGGAGCATGCAACGCTGATGACCGGCCGTCGAGCAATCGATTTTGTAGTTGACCACCTGACTGGATTGGTTAATAACAGGCCGGTAAAGGGGCAGGGGAGAGGGGGATTGCATGCCGCTAGCGAGCCACCACCAGAACCTTACCTCCAGGGAACGTAGATTCTGCTGCAAGGGGAACAGTATCACGGATTCCTACTTCTAGAGGACCTGTATCCTGTTGAAGCGGAATATATATTCTACAGTAAGATAACTAATATTCTACCATGAGGGAATCCATATTCTACCGCTAGAGAATTCATATTCTACCGCTAGAGAATTCATATTCTACCGCTAGAGAATTCATATTCTACCGCTAGAGAATTCATATTCTACCGCTAGAGGATCCATATTCTACCGCTAGAGGATCCATATTCTACCGCTAGAGAATTCATATCCTCCGCTAAATGAGCTCCGCCCGTGGCAGTTGAGAACCCCTAGTGTGCAGGTCTACCTCGGCGCTGGTGTAGTCATGCAGGCTGTCACGCGATGTCTTCAAGGCTCGCTAACGAGGTGTGTGGCGTGCTGGGGCCCCTGTGCCGGTTGGGATACGTTGTTGCTGCTCCTCGTCGCAGGTCTGCGTGCCTGAGCCTAGCGAGGAGGCTTGTCTTGACGTATGCACTTCGCGTTTGTCGTTCTTACGTTTTGATTCGATTTAGTTTCTACTTGACTTGATCAATTTAGGGGNATAAATTATATCGCTCCGTTTGAAATAGTTTTTTTAACTTTGTTCTCCGATGGATTGAATTTGGTACACTTATTTAGATTACTTCTAACGTACAAAATACAGCCTACCAGAAAAAAATATTGTTTCGCTGTTTAAGTTTCACGCTCAACGCTGCTTTCTGCAAGAAAAGCTATGTGTGCGTAATACGAAAATATATTAGCTAGAAATTTGTTTGGGCAGTAGAGTTAAATCGTGCAGAATTCTCCGGAATATTTACGTGTTATTACATAGGTTGTATGTAAATCATGGGTTTCCTACGGTGAAGAGTGGAAGACTGATAACAAGAATGAGTGCTTGTTGAACATCACTCCTTAGGTTTGATAAATGCTTTGATTTCTCCTCCGACGCTAAATGACAGTGCTACTGAAGTACCTCGACTTGATAGTCGTCTGTGATACTTCTTTATCAACGTGATTACACTTTGTCGTCATCCTTGTTTAGTATAAGATGACTTTTCTGAATCATCTTGATGGCTCTGCATCATCGTGATGGGCCCTCATGTGCCGTCCAATCTTTTTTGTATGTATACTTATTGGGTTTTTCTTTCCATTTTGTTCTAGATCATCTTAATAATCCTTGATTTTTCTAATGACCTTTCAACCTCTTGACACATTCGTCTCAACTGCAACGTTAAAACCATTCAGTTGAGAAATAGATGCTAAGACTGTTTGATCAAAAATTCGTTGCTGCTCGATCCCAGATACGACGTGTACTTTGACTGTCTCCCGCTACTGGAAATCGTTTTATACGCTTTTTTAATATTCAAATATAGAGTACGTTTTAAATTTGTAATAAAGGTACTTAGATCAAGACGCGCGCGTACAACTGAGAATGATGTGAGAGAGGGCACGTAGGCTGGCGACAACGTCGCACCCTCGGCTGTCTCACGCCTCTCTCAGGCATCTGACCGCTCCACTACGCCCTACTGTTCCTCTTCGTTGAGGAGAAACCGGTCTTGCAGGCACTCTTGAACTAATTACTATGAGTATAATTATTTGTAACAAGCCTAACTTCTATTAGAAATAAAAAATAAAACATTCAAGCTATTAACGGTTGCTGCCCAGATGGCGTGAGTGCATTCACACGGTCTGTGTAATCGGAAGCGACCGCGTGAAGAGAACAACCACTGCATCCACGTACGTCGACTGCTGTTGACAGGTTAATTAAATGTATGTTTGAATGGGAGATACGAGCATGTTAGCAAGAGGTGATGTTTTTTGTCGGACACCCTGTGGTTTTGTGCTCGCCTGTGCACACTACTCGTCTGATGCAGTTGCTATTTAATCACCTCTGAATTTTGGGAACGAACTCAGTGATTGCATTAGGATGAAACAACTTGTTATATTAGTTATCATGCACGTTGGATGACCATGCCATTAAATTTGTGCGTGCAAAATCGATTGAGCATAATTCTGTTTTAGCATAATTCTGAGTTTTCGCTGAAGGGTAATTTCCGATTACACAGAGTACTGTGGACCCACGTGTATTGATGCTGTTCAGCCCCGGGGAGACAAAAGAAAATAACATAACAAAAAGCCTACTTATCAAGTAGAAATGCAGAGCGGCCTTCTTGGAATCATCATGAAGCCTTGCATTGAGTGTTTTTTGTCTCGTCGGTGTTGTGAACGCTGGACAAACTTCATTCACGTCTTTCTGTGCGAGCTGAAGTTTTCCTCAGACTACTTGTTTCTGAAAGCAAGATTTAATGAGTACTAGTGAAAATTTTTAGTAGGTTCAGTTGTGTAGGTTAACAATATTTATATTTTTTTCATTTTCTTTCCTCTGTTATGGTGATTGATGCATCAATCCGATTATCTCTTGCTCGTATGCGTTCACTTTACTTCATGTTTATTTCTTATCTTCTGTTTTTTTTCGGAGCGAATAATCGATTAAATTTTCACTAGTATCCCTGGTGCTATGGGTTAGGTTATTCCATGTGATGTTACCCTAGGTTAAAAAAATTCGCCAATAATGGAAGAATTGTTCAGATAGACGAACTCTTTTTCCCTCAAAATTGTGAGGGAATATCTGCAAATTTTGCCTTGGGCTCTAGCTGGGCCACTGGACACTTGGAATAGACGTTTTGTCGAGCAGCGCTAGACTTTGTACGAAGTTGCCAACCGTGCTGTGACTTATGCGGTGTCGTGAAACGCTCGTCTCATGGAACGATTTCAGTGGCAGTGGCTCTCCCGACGTTATCGACCTCCTTTTATCCTTGAAATTCTTGCTAATATTCCTCGACCAGTTTCTTGCCTCACGTATTTAGTAGTTTCAGGTGTGAATGCAATAGTCTTCCGTTTTAAGGAATCATTAATTAACCTAAGCCGTGAGCGTGAATAGAGAAATTTTTACAGGTACGCCAGCAGTCATTATTCCTCACAGGCTGGCGTGCAGTAGAGCCTCGGCACTGCAGCACTCGCACCCCAACCTTGCATTGTATAACTTGTTCTTTGCCGGCCTGTGTGATGATTGGCCGAGTGCTGGGAGCTGGGAGCGTAATAGGGAGTGTGAAAGTCAGGGTATCTGACGTGTAGGGAGGTGTGTAGAGCTAAAAGGTGTTCGATGCTGAGAAGTTGAAGGAGTTTGAAGAGGAGTGGGGGGTGGCTTTTGAAGAGCGCATAAAGTGCAGTGGACTGGAACCCAGGGTGAGGTGGTGGCTGTCGGCCCGACACCTGTCCACATGTCCCACGGGTCCCCGTGTGCCCTCAGGTGAATGGTTGTTGCCACCCAGATGACGTCCTTGCTTACTGAGTGCATCCACCAGCTGACGCCCTCCGACTTCTTAGCTGACAGCAATACTGGCTATATTTTCTCAGGTGGATACCCTTGCTGGCTGTATATTTTCCCAGGTGGATATCATTGTTGGCTATATATTTTTGCAGGTGGATATTTTGGCAATATTTTGGCTTGTGAACACCCTAAAACCACTTGGAAATTTAGAGGAACATGTTTTTCAGGTCAAACTTAAACTTTAATTACGGTGAAAGAAGTTAACTGTGTGGGTATAGTGAAGTTCACATGGTGCAGTTTTGTGTTAGTGCGAAAAAAATTTACCGGGATGGCTCTTAGGAGACTGATTTACCAGTGGTTCTACGAGTCACGAGTTGTATCGGGCGTTCCCTTACGATGGAAGGCCTAGCAGGCACACGATCTTCTCTGTCCAGTACCTCCTATGCTAAAAAAGTTCTTCAAAAGGTGGAATTTACTAGGTGCAGTGTGCACGACGTGCCTCGTTGCTCTTGACTTCATTCCCGTTATTGCTTTTTCAAATTTTTTAACATGAAAACTTGGTCGATTTCAGCATGTTTGAACTTCAACACTATGTCTGCAAAGTGGGTCGTATTATGGTACACGTGATCATCTAACCTATCCTAATGTAACCAAAGCACTATATCACGTATGGATACAAATTTTCAAGTTTTCATTAAATTCGTGTTCATTAAACGAATGAGCTAGTTCTGATTAGAAGAAAAATGAATAGGATAACCAAATTTGTGAAAATAAAGTCCTTAATTTTTACATTCACAACGGAGATGTTCGTATACATGAAATTTTTCCTGTATGGAGAATCGCGGTCAAAGTGTTACATTGAGTTTGTCGACTTTCTACTGGCGCTCTCTCGTTGATATCGTATGTGAGTTAGGTTCCTTTTAATATTATCATCTCTGAAAAGCGATTTTTATTGTGGGTTTAGTTAAATGAAAGTTATCCATCACAAACTGGCTTAAACATGTTATTCCTCAGGAAGAAAAATTTGGCTATTATATGCTAAACCGGTAGTGAACAACCATCACGCCACGAACTGGGTGGCCTTGGGATCATGTGGAGCTTTTTTTGGCGCTTGTCAGTTGCTCTGAAGTCTGTCGTCGTTGGCGTCCTTGTAAGACCTTTTGCTCCTCAGTCGTGCCCTCGCCCCAAACATTACGACACTCATGAACTTGCAGCCCAAACATGTGCGCAATTTATTTAACTTTTTGAGTCCTGGGCTTACAAATCGTTACCAAACTTGTTCACAATTATGTTTAATGTGTCAAGTGAAAACTAAGTTGAGACTGAGCCGTAAGACTTTAAGGGCTTTAAAGATCTTTGGTGTGCTCGCTCTCATTGGGTGGCCGTTGCATTGTGCGACCACATAGCGCTTGCGTGCCTGCTGGTGTTAGTAGCTACATTTTATTTCATTCTTTGAGTCCTGAGGAGCACGTGCTGCTAGAACATTTAGATAGCGAGCAGGCCAAACAAGCATTGTGTTGACTATCGCTTTGTGACCTTGAGACAGCGCTTTCTACAAATTCCTACTGTTTTTTTCGTTCCTTCGCGTACAAAACTTAATAACTGACGTGGACGATGGGAGTTTGCGATTTTTGTTTCGCGCTGCGATGCATGGTGTTCAGTTTTTTAGACACTTGATGGTAGTAATACCGAATACCAACGATTTGGTAAAAAAGTCATCAATGACAGTACAGTAGGTGTTTAATTATACAGTGCTTCTGCATTTTTATACTCGAGTAACTTTTGAATAACATAAAACAGTTGAATAGAGTTATCTTTTTTACTTGGGTATCTCGAACTAGATGACTACTTGCTGTCCCGTGTGCAGAATAGTATTTATTTTAGAAACTTCGCAATATGTATTCATCCTTCAAATTCGGTTTCTGAGACACAGGATATACAACATCTAAAAAACGATCAAAATTAAGTTACAAATTTCGTGAATCGGTGGGTTAACTCTGTCCTAAGAAAACTTGTTCATCTCCTTTAAATAATGTAGGCATATTACGGGATAATTTGAAGCGCTGTAGAGACGTGTCTTCTTTCAGACGAGTCATAATTACAATAATTTTGTATAAAACCTACTTAGACATATATAAACTGTTTATATATACCCACACACTAAGAAATGCGGCAATATATTGTCTTTAACATTTGACTATAGCAATATTTTTGCTTTGTACAGTACAACTTGTCTGCTGTGGTGCGGTACACCCCGCATTTCAAACGTAGAAGTAGTGTGTTATCTTAGTGCTAACAGTGTCAGGGCTAGTCTTCGTGGGGTGGTTAGTTTCCTTGGTGGTGAGCCGTGATGTCTTGCGTTATCATGTCTTGTCTATCCTCTGGATGGCTTGGTTCTGCATGATCGCAAGTTTGTATCATCGCTGTTCTGCACCATTGCGATGGTTCTGGACAACCGCGTATGGTTTTGAATCACTGCAATGGTTCCGCTGACCAGTGTATCATAGTTCGACTTGGGAAACAAGTCTCAAGTTCGTTCTAACTTGTATGATTTTTTTCTGACTTAGTTCGAACACGGTCATTTTTTCCCGTGAACCACTATGACTAAAATACCTTTCTGTTTTTCGCAACGTTTCGCATTTTTTCCATGGCGAAAAAAATGAAAAGAGAGGTTTTCGCTGCATAACGTAAGCTACACACAGCAATTTTATGAAGATGCCGCAAAGTTCTTATTCAAAAGCACCGATGTCGCTTGCTTAAAAATGAATGTCGATATTCCCATCTCCTAAGGCTCGGGCTGTGAGAAATTGATCCTGGGGAGAGGTTCTGAATGTCTTCATTGAAGGTAACTCAAAAGACGATTTGAGTTACAAAGGGTAAGCCGTCGCTGTCAGTTTTTTCCCCACGGCCTGAAAAGACTGATCTCGTTAGTCACGGTTGCCTGAGGTGTTATAATCCCTTTGTGTCAGTCTGCCTATTGGTGTTGTTCTTGCGGTCACGAATCCATCGTCGCTGTCAGAGTAGCCGTTGTGTTGGTGTCGGTGTTTAGCCGCCGCTAATTTTAAGCTGCCACCTAATGCGATAATCCCTTCCTTTGTTCATGCTTGAAGTCACCCTCCCTTCTAATGTTTCGTGAACGTGCGCGCTACTCATCTTGTTTTGGGGAATGGCTGCGGTGCCATTAATCTTTGCGTGCGGGCGGAAGCACAGTTGTGAGCTTTGACAGCTGTACACTTGAGATTTCTGGACCTCACCTCGGCTTCTAATGGTGGGTTGGTGATGGTCTCCTCTCATCACTGCACGGCTAAATGGCAACCTCATTGAGACCAGTCGTGCGTTATGCATGTGCGTGTACATCGCCTAGCATCTGTTGTTTGCGTCGTTAATTAAACATCTGCGGAAGGCATTAGCTGAGAAAGCTTATTTGTTTGTTTCGTAGTGCTTAGGCTATGCACTCGGTACAATCTCTCCCTCTCAGTGCTTCCGGATGTTGTCTGCAAGCCAAGACATGTCTTGCGCGGCGAAATTGTGATAATAACTTTCTTAATTAACCCTGACTTGAGGAACATTGTCACATCTCTTACATATATGTGTAACTAATTTTGAGTCAATTTTCCTGTACCTAACCTCTTAGGAGGACGTAGGATATTCCATAGACAATAGGATTAGGTTAGTGGTTTTTGTCTATCCTATGCTATGGGGACATAGTTACGTTATCTAAGCTGTAGATATGCCTTCGGGACTTCTATCTTTCCTGCTCACTATTTCTTTCCTTTTTCATGCTTTCTTTGCTGGTCATTTTTATGGTTTCTTTTTCTTCTTTCTTCACAAATTGTTGTTTCTATGCCCAGTGAATCATGTGTGGGAACACACCTGTGCATAGATTCCACGTTCCGTACAGTCTATGCTAAATAGCCCTCCTTTCCGCTCTCATGATCGCCTTTGATGTGACTAGGGAGCCTTAAACTAATAAATTAGCATTTTCACATCCTAATTGGTCTCTGTAGCTACCCGAATTTTCCTCGTGGTGATAAGATTTCTTTACTCGTTACATGTGGGGATATGTTTTAGGTGCACCACTGGCGTTGGAGCCCACGTGGTCGAGGCAGGCTGCGCTGGTAGACATCAGCTGATGAGGTTATCTCGTGTGGGTGTCGCGTGAGGGCGAGGGGGTGCAGGGAGGGGCGGCGACGTCGGCTGTGGTTTGCCTACATTGTACCGCTTGTGCGTGATAACTTCTCAGAGATATAGATGGATGTACTTACTGTATTGATTTTTACACGTGTCTGACCTTCATGAATAAAATGAGTGTACGTCCGCGTCTTCTTTGTTTTGTGAAGAACCGGGTTAGTGTGTTAATTTGTCGAAGTAGTTTAACAATTTATTTTTCCATAAGCCACGAACTTCCATGGACTTGCGTTGACAATTACCTATGGAAATGACAGCATTCGCAAGAGGGTGCGTATTGTGCTGCTTCTGCTAGGCTGGAGTCTGTAGTGACAGGTGCAGAAAGGAGGACGTGGAACAATTGAAAATGGTTGAAATTATTATTACTGTAATCAGGTAAATGAATTTGTTGTATGTGTACCACAGCCTTAATTCTATTTATTGGATTAATAGTTCAATTTTTTCGGCGTAGTAATCCCTTAGAAACGCGTGTTAGAGATAAATTCGTTTCTTATGTTTAGAAAGTCTTCACGGAAAAGTAAAGCAGTTAAAAATCAAGACAATATCTCATTTTCTTTATTTTAATGTGATGCCCATGCCTGCTACGCTGTCTCCGACCGTATCAGACGCCATTTTGACGGTTTTTGGTTTGCGATGTTCTTCGCTTGGGCCTAATTGTACAGTTGCAACTTGGCGTGCTGTAAAACCGTTGTAAAATATCAGACCTAATGACTTCGCTTGCGAGGAACTGGTCTGAAATCAGCGAATGATTTTGTCGTATCAAAAGGCTTTTGGGTCTTGAAGCAGCATATAGAGTCGCATCCAGGTGAAATGGAACGGTAACTGCTACGTTTTCGAATTCAATCATAAAGTGTAGTAATCCATTTTCTTTAAATGTTTGGCTGAACCTTCAATTTGGCGTTCATAAAGCCTCGGCAGACATCAAAAAAGTGGCTATTTTCAATTATTTTCTGCAGTTGTACAATGTAATAGATTCCTATGAAAAAGTAAGGCAAAGAAGCAGTAAAGGACTCTTATTAGTAGTAATAAGAAATAGTTATTTTTATAATTGAGAAAGATAACACTTGAGAAACAGATCTTATTGAGAGACTGTTTAGGTCTTAAAACAAATAGTTTCTAGTCGATAAGTATGAGAAACTGCGATTCGAGTTTATTATTATTTCACCCATGCCCCATAACTTACCGGTGCAGGTCGGGACCGTGTCTGTAATTTAGTGTGCGTTGCTGCGATAACATTTCTTTCACCGACGTGAAATGACCTGCCTCTTGATGCGGCAGTTGCTTAGCGAGCTTGTTTTGCTCACTAAAATGTGTCTCGTCCAAGTTCGGTCAAACTGTTTTAACTGTTAAACCCTGACGTTTTAAGCTCGGAATGAAATATATTTTATTGTCAGCGCTCGAAGTTAATTTTTGACTAAATTTTCAGTTCAATAGTTAGCGAAGTTTTGCTCTCATACGGTTCGTGTTAATTTTCTAATTATTAATTAGCCTAAGTTCAGCATACCGTCATTCCGTTAATGCATTGCTTACATTTCTATACTGGCATGATGGTAACCGTATCGAATGAGTACAATAGTTCATATTCGCAATAAATGTTTAAATTTTCCTACCGAAGTATCTTGTACATGAAGTTTAAAAGGTGTAATAAAACTAATTGATTTCCATTCAACTTTCGGTACCCGACTTCTAGCCGTACTGGATCACATTTACTTCAGTAACTAGACAATATTTTTCCTTTAAATTTTATTTCTGATGCAAATGACCTGCTAACGACTAGTTTCTTAGAATTTCGTAAAATTTATTGAGGAATTAACTTTATGCAGTAATGGGCTGATTGTTAATGATTGTGAACGAAAGAAATCTCATCATTTGGTTTGTTGGTGATTTCATATATGCCTGACGTCGAATTTTTGGCTTAACGTTAATATTTCAAATGTAGGAATTATGGCATGACTTGTCCACTCATCCCTCGACATTGGCTTCCTTCGGCTGCTTTTCTAAAAATTCAATTCTTTGAACTCTGAATTACTCCCTTCGCGGTGATTCACCAAAGTACTCAATCGTAATGCATTTCCATGCTGCTAAAAGTGAGTTTCTCTTGAATTTGAGTTGCCATTTATATTCTACCACATATCTCCAGATAACTTAACAAGACCAAATATTCTTATAAGTGCTGGAATGCATAGCCAGGTTGAAAAAGACCTCCGTTTCTTATGTTTTATCGACGATGTGAGCGTGTATTCCTAAGTATGTTTCATGAAATTCCTAATGAGAAAACCTATTTTTTTGCGAGTTGTATTACAAATTTAACGGTTTTCAATTTTCTAAGCAGTATAAAAATGATGTCGAACTTAAAAAACTTTGAATTTGAATGTTTCACTTTCATCATCGCTCTTGAACTCTTCCATTCACTGAGAAACGTAAATCTCTATATTAACTTCACAAGCTTATAATGAGGTGATCAAAAATGCATCGATCTTATACACGTATCAGTTAACTAAGACAATTCATCAATCTTGTCATATTAGTTATAAGGTGCGGACAATCCTCTAAATTTCACACTGTTGTAATTCAGTGCGAAAAACTTGTTGACTAATTCAAAGTGCGGGAATCGTTCAAAAACTGGGTCCTTCCAAAACCAAAGTGTCCATATTTAGTCGATGCGTTTCTTTTTCTTTGCTCTGTTTAAGTGGCACATACGATGAATAACTCCGGTTTTGGTCGCGAACAGCAACGGTGACAAGTGTATTCTCATTTAAAGGCACTATTTTTTGGATTGGTTGAGGACTCTACCGCTTTCATTTAGGTCATCCTTACCAATTGCAAGTAAAGTGTGAAAAATAATTAATCTATCTTCACACGCTACTCGATAGGTGCAAGAAACATTCATGTCGATATGGCGATACCATGCGTGGCTTTAGCACTTCGTGGAGAGCCACCGTTTGTCGCCATGTTCTATGAGAAGGCGTGCGGGTGCCTGCTTAGCGTGATGCATAAGGCCACTTCGCACACAATGCACCGCCTGTTGCTATGCGATGAGCCGCTTGTCTCCTATCTCTACGTAGTGGATAACAGAGGAAGTGTTGTTGATTGACCCGGCTGAAATGTTGCGCATTCAGTCACTTTCGAGATAGTTCTGGTTTCGGTTTGCTTAGGTTTCCTTGAACTTCAGCTTTTCGAGCTGAAATACTGTCACGATTTGCTAACTTATTCATGATTTCTATCACTTAGGCAAGTATGACTTTGATATTTGCTTTCGTTCCTTCGCTAGCCATTTTCAATTACCTTGGAATAAACGTGTTCAGGCGCATTGCTGCTTGTCTTTACAGACGGCCATGCGATGCTAAACAGCTGTTTTGTCTAGCTGCTCGTCATGGTGTTCCGACGTCGTTCGTTCTTATGTCGTTCTCTTGTGTTGTGCTGTTATGTTTCCCAACGTGTCGTGCTGCTCAGATCATTTTGCTGCCTCAGTACTTGCTGTGCTGCTGCTTCCCACGTACCATGCTGCTGCTTCCCACATACCATGCTACTACTTCCCACATACCATGCTGCTGTTTCCCACGTACCATGTTGCTGCTTTCTACATACCATGCTGCTCCTTCCCACATACCATGCTGCTGTTTCTCACGTACCATGCTGCTTCCCACGTACCATGTTGCTGCTTTCTACACCCCATGCTACTTCCCACGTACCATGTTGCTGCTTTCCACATGCCATGCTGCACTTTCCTTCCGTTCCATTTGGCGGAAGGACTCTCGTATCTCCCAGGATCGCTGTCGAGTTTTTCTAGGCCACGTCGTCCTTTGTGTTTTCACTTTGCGATGCATGCTATACCGGTTCAGTCCTATTATTTATGGTTCAATGGATGTGAATGATTTGAATCTCGGTTATGGTAATTAGTAAATCAACGGTTTGAACACTTGTGGATCGTGAATGGTAACAGAAACTCCAAATTATGTAGAGCATTGTATTTCTGGATGTACCAACCTCTTAGTCTGTTTCTGTTTGTTCGTGTTATTGTATTATTCATACGTTGTGTTCTCCCTTCAATAAACGCTCCCATATTTGCTTTGCACGTCCGGTATTCTCTCTTGTGGAATTGTACACGTGTGTGCTAGGTTTTGCTTTATAGTCCGGTACGCAAACTTCATTTGCAGCAGACCTTGGTTTGATTGATTCGCTTTAGAAGCATTATTTTTTCTGTTGGAGTTCAATTTGCTTTGTTCGGAAGCTGAAAGACACGGTAGCTTTAATTTTTCGCCCTTTCAATGGGAGGTCTTAAGCGTGGAGTAAGTTGCGTTTCTGATAGTGCAATTTTGCGATTATGCAGATGATGCTCCATGTTTTTAATTGGTGATTTTCGCATTCGTTTTTTACGCACTTCTATTTTTGTTTGTTCATGCTGAGTAAACTTTTTTAGACCAAAATAAAACTGAAAATAAATCACTTTTCGATTTACTCGCCGTTATTAGTTTGTAATTGCAAGGTTCCGTGGGTGCAACCTTATTTTTAACCAACAGTTACTCATTTAGCTGAGATTATTGCTACTCGGCTGCGAGTATTTATTCATACCTTCCTGGAACACGCAGTGACGAACATTCCATTCTTCTGAATGTTGTGCTTGCTATGGCGTTAACTCCTTTGAGTTTTTGTAGGGTGCTGTGTGAAAGAGAAGATCTTTGTGTATTGCCTCGACGTCGTAAAATAACCATAAATCTATTGAGAAGGAAACCTCTCCGTGCCATTACGATGCGCACAAAAGCTTGCGACTCCAGCTGCGACTCCAACGAGTACTGCGTCCAACCGAGGGCTGCTTCTCACCTCGTGTAGCTGTTCCGTCGGAGATGTCACTATAACTTTGTGGCGTGAAGTTCAGTTAGACAAACTTGACGTATCTTCCCTCAGTTAAAGTAATAGAATTTGCGAGCGCGGTGTATGAAGTCGTAATGAGGATTAAGCCTTGAGTGCCGGTTCTTCTAATGGCCAAATGTAAGTCGTAATCTAGGGGAATTTCGATAAATTCCCTTTCCTTGAATTTAATATCGTTCAAAAATTTTGGGTGCGTGTCGTTTTTTTTTTTTGCTGTAATTTCAGTGGCGACCAAAGTCAGCCATTTTTGATGTATCGGCAAACTACTTTCCAAGTGGGTTCTAATAACAAATCCAAAGACGAGTTTACAATGGATGTTTTTCTAGTCTTCATGCACACCTGTAGTTGTGTGAATTCAACCTTCTAGTATCTTCACCCTTTAGTTCTTTCGAGTCGGCATTCGCATTAGTAATTCACGTTACATTCATTACTTAAATTTTTTGTTTCAGGAGAATAACGTATATGGTTTTGATTAAAGCGAAATTATAGTGTAATGATTGTTGTGCGCATTAATTTGTATCATTGCGGTCTTGGTACGTATCAATCCCGATCGACTTGTTTGAAATATATTTTACGGTTCAAGTCTCGTGAGGTACGCCGTCTAACGAGAGCTACATCACATACACTTGGGTACGTTTGGGATTTGTTGTAATAGTTGATCATTATCAGCCTGGATGACTAGTTGACTTCTATCGTAAGTGCCGCGACGCATATAGTCAAAATGAGTTCTTAAAAAGCACATGTGAGTAGGCTTTTTATTATTTTTTCGTTTTTGGGATCTCTTCTTCATCTGTGTCAAATTGTTTTGATTTTACAATTTGAGGAGCTTTTTGCGGTGAATTTTATTGCGTACCTTAAGCCTTCGTCAAACATTCATTAGAGTGAAATGAAGAGTTAAAATCCAAATACTGGTTGCAAATTTTAACTATATACGTAGGATATATCTCCAAAACTGGTTGGTTTTTTGAAGGCTTTCTCATACTATGGCAGTGATTCGTCCATTACTGATTGAAATATTTTTTCAACGTCCTTTCTTTTCTGATATTTTGCGAGTGGTTCGGGTCCGAAGGCAGGAGACTTGAGGTACAAAAACTCGAGCATGGACCGCTCGGTTCGTCAGTTTTGCAAAACTCCTTTCCATACTATGTAGTATTATTTATCTTTCGATTGCTATATCAAAGGAATATTACTATCGTGCCTTCCTTGTCCCCCATGTAAATATAGTCGCTTTATTTTTAGGCGAATCGTTTTGTTAACCTATTCATATGGTTCCCGAAATGAGTTGGTGTTGAAAGCTCTCAGATTAAACCTCATACTTTTTTGGTCTTGATACCGACGATGTCTAAAATAGCTCATATTTGAATTTATGTTAGATAGGCCTTCTAAATTTCGTAAAAAAATTATCTACAAATGTTCTAGCTGTTTGCTAGAAAGTTTGACTCGCTAGACCATTTTTTTCCAATACCATTTCCAGTTTTATTTGCTTTTACAACTTAACAGTTCATCTAAACCACAGTAAAATGTGCTGAAGGAGAGCAAGAAATGTTACTTAAATCCAAGCATCATTATTTATACGGCCCTTTTTACTTTAAACTGACGTTTTTCTATCCCAAATATCGACCTTTTCTTTACTGTAGCTTCAATTTTCGGGTCCATTTCTTTTCTCCCAAGTCCCATTTCATCCCGAACGCGAGGCATACGCCCAGCTCTCGGAGACGTTCATATGACGACGCTCATTTCCTCGTTGCAAAGGTCACTGACTGGGCTGTTTTGAGCGGCTTTGTTGGGAGCGCAGCCATGACGCTACGCCGGTTCTCGGCCCGGGTCCCTTCATGGGATGGAAGTTGAAGAAGAGAACTGTTTTACTATCCCCTCATAATAAATATTTTCGTAAAATGTTGAAAGTGCAGTGCTTGTTTCTACGTAGAGTAGGAGATGAGTCCACACTGAGAGGAAAGTCGGCGGTAGCCTGTATACGCTTGCATGACCAGGCCGAACTTGCCGGGCGGTTGAGCCGCTCGTCGTCTAATTTTCGCGCCAACTCGCTGGCGCGCTCCTTGCTGCCTTTGTTCCTGTGCTCAGTTTGGGGCCCCGCGCCTGTGTACATCTTGGTCTTCTAGTGCCGGGAGGCTGTTGGTGCCGGGCTTTTTGGTGCCGAAGTTGTTACTCCCGGGTGCCGGGGCTGTTGGTGCCCGGCTCCTTGGTACCGAAGTTGTTACTCCCGGGTGCCGGGGCTGTTGGTCCAGTGGATGTTGATGCTGAAGTTATAATTAACGAACCACTTGCGTTGGATGTATTCAGAGATTATTCCTTGACTGGAATAAAATTTATCAAAGCTCTCTTCTAAACTTCACGCATCTTCGGTCTTGTATTGTGAAAAATGCGTGCTGTAGGAAATGCAGGTTTACGTATGTCCGTAATGAATCGGGTACCACTCCAGTTCTACCTAACGTACCTTGTACGCTTTTTTATGGTAGCTAGTAGTGTTGCCGTCTTTAGTTATGCTCATGTTCCGTTCACCCTTTTTTGGGTGCTTTTTGTTTCATTCTACTTGCCCATTTTCCCTTACTTTTAGTTCCAGCTTTCACCCACTGCTTCTTGCCAGAAGTTTAAAATATTCTGCTGCTTTTCTTACGTGGGTCTACTCTTGTCCTTATTCCACTCTTGCCCTATTTCTGCTTGGGACACCATGGCGAGTGCTACTCTTTCTGCTGCTGTTGCTGCTGCAGCTGATGGGGCTGCCAGGAGTTTATTGATTCTGGCCCCCAAGTCCATGGGATGGCTCAGTTGGAGTGGCCGATGGCATGAACGAGGCGCCAAAAGAGGAAGTGACGCTGGCCGTCATTCTTTGCTTCCCTCCCTCCGGAACTTCGGAGCAGGGACGCCGCGTCCATTTCTGAACACTCCGACTTTCGCTTTTCCATGAAATGAAATAAAGATGCCAACAGCGCCACTATGCAGCGTGCCACGCGTGCCATCAACGTGTCATTTCGATGTGTTGTAACGTGCCATCAATGTCATTTCGATGTGTTGTAACTCGTCATTGTCATTTCGATGTGTTGTAACGTGCCATCAATACGTCATTTCGTTGTGTTGTAACTTGTCATTAATATGTCATTTCGATGTGTCATATAATGCAATGCACTATTAGTATTATTTCCGTGGTGTGTCGCGACGTGAAATTGTCATTTCAATAATTATCTGTCCAACGTGTTTAAATTTGTCATTTCCATAATTCTGCACCAGTCAGATGCTAATGAAATATCAACTTTAGAAACACGTGTCAACTTATTTTTCATTTTGTACATCCAAGTCTCCTTTTCCGGATCTATTTTCGATGTTATGTCATTTCTGAGAATTTTGAAAATCGTGGATGCTGAAAAATACGGTCATCAACTTTTTCTTTTTCCCTCTTCCTCTCTCTCTCTTCTCGCCCCATGTTAGGATATTTTCTCGATATGTTACCGTTCTCATATTAGAGCTTCAGATCGTGGCTAGACGAGATTATAGATTTCTTTCTACCATCCATTGCTGTCGTCTCTTTTGAACGTTAAGTATTCACAACTTACCCCTTTGAAATCCCGGTACTTTCATTCAGCGCTCAAAGACCAAGTGTTGAGGGAAGAATGTTCAGGCAGCCAAATAAGGCAGCGTGCTCACGTGGCTAGGGGGGTGTATACTGCTGCTACCGCCAGCAAATGCAGCGAAACCTCGACGTACGAATGGAAAAACCCCACTGAAAACGAATAGAAAGTTAGAAAATTCGTTTCCACATACGAATTAACTTTAACTTGCATTAAAGAATTGGCTTGATCCGTATGTGAAAACAAATTTTCTAGTGAATTTTTGTTCGTATGACGAGTTTAGCCAATTCTTAAGCCAATGGTCGTGTGTGTGTGTGTTTGTAAGTCGAGGTTCCAGTGTGTCTTTGTTCATTGCCAAGTGGAAGTGGAAGTCTGGATTCGCACGTTTCATGGCTGGGATCCTACATAACACAACTGGGATATTTATGACTTTGGTTGCAATATTTGTTTTCCTACATTCGTCTGCATCCTTCGGAAACACTACCGTGGCTTTCGCCCGCATTTTTGTCTGTTTTTTTTTCATTAAGTCAACCTTGTAGTGAAGGTTGACCGGGCATTTCGTTTGTAGAGTTTTACTACTACAAACGTTGCATTTCAAGTGGAAAACCGGAAAAAACGTTTTCGTTTATTAAGCAAAATAGAAAATGTGCTACTGATTCAAATATATTGCACTGTACGTTTCGATTTGGCGTCGTATTCGCTTTCTTAACAAGCGTTTAGCTGTGCGATTGAAATGAAGTATATTGTGTATGGGCTCCATTTTTCTCACTGAAAATCGGTGCTAAACATCAGTACTTGTACAGCTGATCCACTCACCATTGACAACATACTTAAAATGCAAAATCGGGGAAATCAAGTCTCAATTTGGCTCCGGAGAAATTTATATTTGGTCTATCAATATAAATCTTTACAGTCTGAATTTCTTGCGATATGATCCATTCGCAGTGCTCTCGGTTACCTCCCATACGGGTCGGCCCAGCTGTGGTCGGTGTTGAGGTGTATCGGATGTCTCGAGCGAAGCCGGGCCTGTAATTTGTTCTGTAAGTGGCTAAAGTATGAAGAAAACAACCGTACGTCAACTCGAAGCTCCCTGGGAAAACTTGAGTTCATCATTGCTATTACAAACGGTGGTGTACGATACTTGCATGAACTCGTCTTTGCTTGACTCTGAGATATGAACATTCTTGAATTTAAAGGTCAGCACTGGGAATCTGCTCTCCTTTTTCCTTCTTCCTAAGTCTGCCCTAGAGTTTGGAGGTGTAGGTGCCGGTGCTTGTGATGGCGATGGTGGTGATGGCGGTGCGGCGTGATGATGGTTATGGTGGTTGTGTTTTACTACGCAGTAGTATTCAGCTGAGGCCGTTGCTCGGTTATTGTTGCTGCCATGGACTGGGGTGCTCGGTGTTGCTTGCTGCTTGTGCTCGCTGTTGCTCGCTGCTTGTGCTCGGTGTTGCTTGCTGCTTGTGCTCGCTGTTGCTTGCTGCTTGTGCTCGCTGCTTGTGTTCGCTGTTGCTTGCCGCTGACAACTGTCGAGCGCGAGACGTTGCTTGGCGTCTGCTGTTGTGTAGCTAATGCTTAGTACCAGCGAATGCTTACTTGTTGTCGAGTGTTAGCTTTTGCTTAGCATTAGTTGCTGATGTTTGATTGTTGCTCTGCGTAGGGATAGCAGTGCAGCGACCGTCAACGAACTTGGTGCGCTTGATCACCAACAGCCGAAGAGTTATGTTCACACTTCAAATTTGGTCATAAAAGCAGCTCGTGACTTCGGCTCAGTTATCAGGTGCTTGGTAGCAACACGCAATTGTTATCTACATTTTACCACAGCATGTCTAGTGGCCGCCAAATGTGAACCGAACCCTCTCCACTCCACGTGCTATTAGCGTATTGGGCGTCGTGGAGACCAACCATTGCGGCGCTTTGATCCTGACAGGAACGCTGCATGCCCAGGAAATTTCTTCACTTGTACTCGTCATAAAATCACTTCACCTCGTATCTGTTTGTATTCGAATCATTTTTTTCTATCAAATCGTTTGTTTATGCTCAAAAGGCTTATTCTTGTTCCAAACGCTTCTTTTTGCTCCAATTACGCTTATTTTAGCTTGAATCGCTCCTTTTTTTGCTTGAATCGCTCCTTTTTTTGCTTGAATCGCTCCTTTTTTTGCTCGTATCACTTACCAACAGTCGAGATTATCGTAGGAAAAGTGTGTCCTTGTCGCTCCACTTCTGGAGCCGTTTCTGACCACTGAAACAGGATGAAAGTCTATGTATAGGCTTCCGGAATTTTCCTTGCGTAATATAGGTTGGGGAGCTAGAGTACAGCAGGGTCAGTATATGTTTCCGTTTCTTTCTCTAGGCCCTTCAAGCACGTTTCTTAAAGATCTTGAAGTCGGGAACGAGTCGTCAAATTTTGAAAATCGCGAGTATGAAGATTAATTTACTTTAGGAAAACTGCAGTTTTTGGGTTTATTTCGTTGACCTGATATGACCTGAAAGGCGTTTTCAGGATATGACCTGAAAGGCGTTGGAAAAATAAATTTTAGTTGGAGCAAGTTGCGTGCCAGAAATAAGATGGGTTGCACGCCTGTTCACTTTCTAGTATAATTTTCCAGGTCTCTCCGCCCGTTGATTCCCTTGCCTTGCGATGAAGAGGTGCTTTCTAATTTGTCCGTGTTGTTGTTATTCGTGCGTGAAACTTTCTCAGTGTATTTTAAGCGTTTGACGCGTAATAGAACATCTGAATTTTATTTTGTGTCATTCAGTCGTTCCAGAACACGGTACTTCTTAAAAGCGCGTATGCACTCGTACGCAGTTATAGAAAAAAAGTGCGAGTACTAATCGCATTAGTACGATTACGAAGGACGATCCCTGGTCATTGTCAGTCTCGGGCGACAACAAAACTTTGTCGTTCATGAATTATTTTCGCTCTGCTAAAGTATTTCAAAAGCGTATCGGTTGACTTTGATGTATCTTCCGAATGGTGTTGATAGCTTGCTCGCTGTCTTTTGTATTCACCGATAATTTTTCATGCCTGTAATTACGTCGAAGACTCGAATAGAGTGGAAGCATAATTTTTTGCATTCTCACGCGTTTGTGTACTAAACATAAACGTTTTCTTCTTTCTTCTGAGATCTTTGTTCATTTTGCATTTTATTTATAATAAATAATATAGAAGGGAAAGATTTAGTCTTTTGTTCCAAAATTTCCTACGGTGACTAGAGTCCTTTGCTCTCCTGAGGAACTTTTTGTTAATGTTAAGTTTAAAAGCATATCACGTGTAGTTGTGCCTACCTTTTTTTAGATTTCTCTTTGCACACAGTATTTAGGACCGTTTAAATATTGTGTTTTATGATTTACGCCTTCAGAATTGATCAAAAGCTCATTTTGTTCCAGCGCGGGAGCACGGCTACGCGGCGGCGCTACCTCGAGAGGACCCCGAAGAGGGCACTGTGCCCCCGCGGCTCAATCAGTTATCCACCAGTCATCATAACCATCATAGAGGAAAGAGTGCCGACGCTATTAACTCTCATCACCACCATCATAGTCATCATAGTCATCACCACAATAGTCATCACCATCATCACCATCACCGCTCCGCCACGAGGCGGCCTAGGGCTCGGCCCAAGCACGTCTCGAACAGGTCAGTCAGTCGTCAGTATCTCGCTCCATCTTAATTAGCCCTGTTAAGACAGAGTAATTTTTAACACGAGACCACAGATAGGTTTATACGAAAAATAAGCTTCAGTTTTGTGTACAATTGAAATAGGTCTATTTAACCTTGAACAAAAAATAAGCTTCAGTCGTATGCACGTAGGAAATAAAACCGTATTTATCTTTAAACGGAAAATAAGCTTCAGTCTTACGTACTTTTAAATTAGGGCTGCATTTAGCTTTGTACGAAAAAAGTTTGTCCTATTTAGATATTACAATAAGACTGCATGTAGCTTTGTACGAAAAAAAGTTCCATTCCTATTTACATATGCAATAAGACTACATTTAACTATGGACGAAAAAAAAGTTCCAGTCCTATTTACATATGTAATAAGACTGCATTCAGCTTCGTACGAAAAAAGTTCTAGTCCTATTTACGTATGCAATATGACTGCATTCAGCTTGGTACAAAACATGACAGGTGCCTTTTGAAACGGCACTATACTAGTACGTTATCCCCGGTCTTCATAGCGTAAGCCCGCTGTGACAGAGGGTGTTCTCTCGCCAAATAAAACATGTATTGCAGGAGTAATCCTATAAGGAGTAATCTGCTTTTTGTAGGGATGAAATATTGCGTGAACTGTCGCTTACATTTTATGCACACTTGTGTTAATGTTCGCCCTAGTTTTGAACGGCACAATAGGATTTGAAAACTAGACCATTTCGTTCGTAATATCCATTTTTCATGACAGTCGTAGTTGTAGGGTTAACCCTTCAAGTTCTGGACTCATGAATAGTTTTCAAAGTTTCTTTACGATTTTGTAGTTTTAACTAAGTAAACACTAGGCCGAGTCTGAGATGTGTCTGAAGACTGGAACTGGATTTTAACCTTTGTGAGCTAGGTTTGTCTGGGCGCAGTTACTTCCTCAGTGAGGTCTTCACAAGTTCATTAAATAGAAATAGTTTCGAGCATTCAAATGTGCTCATATTTTCCCGGCTACTTCTTGTTAAGAATTGGTAAACTTCGATTTTCTGGGCTCGGTGATGACTCCTGTGAAGACATTTCTAATTCTTTAGTTGGGAAATTTGTTGAGAAATTGCATTGTGTTAATTAATGTATCATTTCCCTTTACAGTTCCTGTTTAACAATTCATGTGCATTTTAGTGATAAAGAGAAAATGTCGTCTGAACTGTGTTCAAAACTACTTAGTTCCATCTTGTTAGTATGTTTGTTGACAAACGTTGCTAAGGGTAGGTGAACATAGTTTATTGCGATTTAATATAGAATAGTGAGCTTGATTATTTTGTATTCTAATATAGCCTTTTTACTTTTCCTCTTCATTGTTTTTCGTCTACAAAGTTGAGGCATTGTATCTGTTTATATGCATACATTTTTTCTTTTCAGATATACTAGGGTTAATATCTAAATCATAAAAAATGAACCATTAAAATTTGCCTTTTTTATTATGCCGAAGATAGTTCGAAGCTCTACCTTTCGCACATTTTATTTTTTGTTTTACTGGGGACTTCATAAACACGCTATAAATTCGACCTAATCGTACGTTTTTAGGACCATACAGTATAGGCTAGTGAGACGAAAAGGTTCATGGAGCCAAAGGCAGAGATTTATATTGCACAAAACTAGTACAAGTCCGGACTGGTTGGGACAAACGTCTGCGGTAGATGCGTCCCTTGAAACTCGCTCTGTGTGTTGGGTGAGAAGACATGGAAACGTGGGCGTCGACGCCTAGTGATGTGTTAGCTTGTGTGTATGGAGGTGCTTATCTATCTAATAAACACCGACGACAAACTCAGATTATGGCTTATCAGTGACTTCTGATAAATGGGCACTGAATTGAGGCCCCTTGTATCTCTCGTAGCGCGTAGAAGAGGCCCGCGCTTTAGGTGTGATTTGAGCTGCTCGTGCCGCTATATCTCGGGGTGCTGTGGGGAGCTGAGCGTGAGGCTTCGAGTGGGCCTGTACTTTCCAACGAACAGCGTCGTGTCCTTATGTTTTCGGCGACGATGCTATTTTCCTAAGGGGTAAAATGAACTCCTTGTGGGTCACGTCACGCGGTAATTTATCGAAGTCACAAGGTCTCTAACAACGGTATTTCTTCGATAATAGCTTTGGATTGAGTCTCTTACTCGAGTACTCCTTGCTTTCATCGGATGTTTGCGTTTTCTGAAAAGATCATTCGGAGATTGTAGAATAAGTCTTAATTTCGTGTGCTCGTCGAGGTGGCCGTATTCTATGTGCAAAATTGATGCGACGTCCT
Organism: Orchestia grillus; assembly: GCA_014899125.1. NCBI lineage: Eukaryota > Metazoa > Arthropoda > Malacostraca > Amphipoda > Talitridae > Orchestia > Orchestia grillus. The sequence continues at coordinate 32,788 of VOMN01024948.1, forward strand.
GCAGGTTCTGGAAAAGTGTTTAAAACGATGGAAACCCATACGCATGTGTTGTACTTCTAATATATTCTACATTACATGGAATAATTATCGTAAATGAACTACTATATTATTTATCGTGGCAATAAGTATAAATGGACTTCATGAATTGCAAGGAAAATTGTTTCGGAGCGACTTCAGTTAGATTTTAAAGGTCGAATTTGAAGGTCTACTCGAAGTACCGAGTTTTGAAAGTTCACTTGATTTTTATCAGTCGCATCTAATGCTCGTCCAATTTCATTGTGGTCGAATGAAGGAAAACATATTACTGTGGTATTTTGTAAGGGCTCCAGAGATGGACCCGTTAAAGAGTAGTGTACGGGACCAAAATTTTGTAACTGATTGATATTTTTTCGTTTTGTAGTTCAGTCTTGTGTGTCTTGCGTATTGTATTTTTTGCAGGATAGTTTATTTTGTACCCTTTAATAGACATAGGATAGGCGTTAGGGCTAGGTTAGTTAGGTTTGTGTATCGTATGCTATGGGTAATGGCGCCCTCAAGGAGGAGGGGTTAACTAGGTTACCTCAGCTGTAGACCAGCTTTTCGGGACCGTTATCTGTCGTACCGACTATATTCTTTCCAATTTTCACGCTCTAGCTATCTCTGTCTTTTCTTCTTCCTCATTTTTAATTTGTTCCCAAGCGCAGGGGATCCTGGGTGGTATCACACCCTGTGCATAATGTCGCCGTTCACTGAAGTCCATACTAAATGATCATTTCTTGAAATCGCATTCTACGCTTAGCATAATCGATACTTGTTTCAGCACATCGAAGGCCACGCATGGAAGGTTTTTCTTATTGTTGTAGAGACAGGATCGGTTCTTTCTCGATTCCGAAGAGAAGTTGTTGGTTGGGTCCGCAAAGGTCGTAAAATTGCTGTGAGCTTTCCACTTGTCACCCGGTAGATTGTCGTTCGATCCCAGTCGTTGAATGTAAATGTCTTCGGAGAGCGTCAGACCGTTATCATTTGTACGCGTTCTACCAGCTAGACGTAAGGTCGTAAGGCTAGACTGCCGGACGCGTTCTTCCAACGTGGCGATCGTAAGGCTAGACTGCCGGAGAAACGATTGATTACTGGCAGGTCTGTGTAGACTGAACTATTTTAGTTAACTTTTTCTTATAATATTAGCGTACTGCGTTTGGTATTGGAAAACGAGGAGAGTTGACTATTCTCCGTATATGCTGCTTTGATTGTCATGTGCAAGTTTTTGCGGCGCGATATCAGTACTAGTTCGACAGACGTCAGTCGCAGATACAGAGTGAGTCACCGCATTGTCGGTGTTGTGAGTCACAGTCTCCGCGTGGTTGCCCACGTGGTCGACTACGTGCTGCGCTGAGCATTGAGTCATGGAGAGATTTGGGGCTGATATTTTCACCTTATAGTCTGCCCTAAGTAAATCAAGTAAATTTCATTGTCAAACCAGCCAATCTAAGTTCTGCTAGTCAATTCAGTTTGTCAATTGAATCCAAAACCTCAGGATTCGCACGTCATAAACAATTTCGAGTTTTTTGGAACATGTGTGTGCTACACATATTTTCAAAAAGTCTTGGGCAGATTTATCGTCACAAATATGCGTTGGTATACAAGTATGATACATTAAGTTTGAGATTTGTGCGTGTGATAGTCATTACACTATCATTTCATCTAAGTTAGAATCATTTACAGTTGTCTACTGATGCAAAAAATCTTAGTTCTAGGCGTGTGATTTTATCACGCTAATGCTGATTCTATACAGTCGATCCATTACCGTCTATGTCGATTTCCATCCAAATCTACTTTTGTAAAGATCCTGCTAGTTTTTCGTTGAAAGCTAGAAGCAGCCTTATTGTATAAATCCGCAAGGCTGCAGCTAGCTTTTGTAGGAAGCCAAGTACAGCCTTATCGTAATTTGGTGGGCAAAGAGTTGACGGGCCTCGTATGCCGCACGTGGGTGTGGTTCCCCACACATCGCGCGTGGGTAGCCTCCTAGCTGGCGAGCGACTCCCTTCCTCTCCTGTGTGTGCCAGTCGGCCTCATCTACTCCATAGGATAAGCTTATGTCATGCCGCGCTACTCGGGCTGCCTCTGCGCCTCGTCTGAAAGAAACTCTAATCCTGTAAAAAGCAGCCGTACTCTACAGGCTCGTTTCATAAGGCTGCTGCTAGGTTTTCGTACAGAGCTCGGTACAGTCTTATCTATCGCATGCTTACGGCTTACGTAAGACTACAGCTAGTTTTTTCGTAAGAAATGAAGTGCAGACTTATCTCGTATGTGTAGCCATAAAAGTGCGACTAATTTCTCGTACAAAGCAAAGTGGACTTTTATTACAGTGTAATTTGCTCGTTGTAGCGTTAATACATGAAGCAGCACGAGAAGCACTGCTGGGATGTTACTCAATGGAGTGTCGCGTCTTGAGGCTCTGCAGAAGATAAAACCCGTCAATCATTGTCACTCTGACGCTTCGTGAGCTTCATTATAAGGGAGGACGGACATGAAAATCGCACTTCGTCAACGTCTCGATGAGGTTCGAGATTTTTTTGTTCGTGGGTTTTTCGTAGCAAGTTCCGCAGCAGGGGTTGCTCTTCAAATCCGTTGGCGATTTTGTTTGTGGTAGGTAGGTGTCGTTTTTATTTTCCTTCTTTAATTATTGAAATCGTTGGAGAGGTTTTGATGGTTTATTCACTCTGCTCCATTTACGTGGCTTTTTCTGTTATTTTCCCTTGAATTATTCGATGTAGAGTTCATCATTTGAGATTTCAACTTTTTTTTAGTATTTTTTAGTAGTTTAAATTTTAGTTCATCGAGCGAATGAGGAACGTATTGGAAAGTTCTTAGGATTCTCTCAGCAATTAAAGTAGAGAGAGGGTATTGCTGTACATTGCCTGTTCATACCAGAAACTAAAAAGGGGGGCAAACTCATTTGACCCTCGTAAACTAGATACGCATCTCGTTTGTGCTACCTGCAAATATTCAACTGGATGTTTTAACATAGGGATATCAATGCCTTTGTAATCATTTTTCTTGATTTAAGTGCAAATCTCTGAAGGGTTGACGTTTTCTAAATGTTCGTATTTCACGGTTGATAAATTTTGTTATTCTAACAATCCGTGAATATATGTATGCCTACATGCCCATTCTGCTGTCTAGAATTTGAAGAAATTTTCATGATCAATCGTTGAAATTGTGATCAGAAGAATTTCAGATCCTGGGCTTTACGGATTAATTCATCGGATAATCCTAACAATCCACTAATATATGTTGTACATATCCACAAACATAGTTGGATGTATGCATATCCATCTGCTTAAAACATGAATAAATTTTTTGCAATGAAGCGTGGATATTGTGATGAGGGGAGGTTGAGCTCCTGAGATTTACAGAGTAATTCATTGCATTATCCTCGCGGTCCACAAAGTTTATGTATGCACATCCAACCAGTTAAAATTAGAAGGAATGTTCCAGAATTCGTTGAAATTGTAATCTCACCAAGTTACCACCAACCGGAGGCTTGCTGGGTGCGTGAGCGAAGCGTCGATGTGTTGCTCAACAGAAGCTATGGGATGTTTGAGAGGAGGTGCGAGTCGCTTTAAGAACGGGGGCTCCTTGCCCAGGCACCAGCAGGGGTTATCCTCGCTCTCCTTCCAACCTGGTCTTTTAGAAAGGACTACCAGCGGCACCTAACTAAATTTCACACCCGAAGCATTGATCAGTTCGTGTCTCTCTAGCTCGTTGCTAGATTTCATTGCCAGGCACTGTATCTGTGATTGGTTTATTTCGTTGTCGCGTGGAAAGACACCGATGTTGTTATACAGTATGTATACCCCTCTCACTTCTATTCGGTCTCTTAAGGCCGTGTGACGACAGCTTGTCCTTGTATGTAGGACATGACCCAACTCGTCGGGGCTGTAAGCTGCTTCCTCCTCCTTGTAGTCTGCTAGTTACGACCGCTAGCCTTTAGGGCACTCAACTCGGTACTGCCTTCATCGCTCGCTATGGATGCTTCCCACATCGTCAGTTCCTCCTCATGCTTGAGAATTTTTAAGTTAACTCAGTCTCAGACTAAAGAACTTCGTCGATCGGGAAGACCGTACGGTTTTGTTTCATTAGGTACGGCTGCAATTTCGTAAAAAGCTACAGTAAATACTGTATTCTTGCATATGTACGTGAGTCTGCAGCTAGTTTTTCGTATGAAACTGAAGGCAGTTTTATCACAAAAATAAATTGGTTGATATAGAGTTAACACTTCCCTTTCGATGGATAAAAAGGGCGAATTTCACTGCAGTACAGTTAGGTTTAACTAATGAATGATGCGAGGACTGGTGACTCTTAAGGGGCACTTAATTTACCTCAGCTATAGATTCGGCATTTCTAACTTTTGTAATTACTTTGTTTCTTTCACTTTCACACTCCTTCATTTTCTCTTTGTTTTTTCTTCCTTTTAAACTTGCTGTTGCAAAACTTGCTGTTCCTTTTAAACTTGCTGGAAATTCCGTGTAGAACTGCGCTGGTACGTAGATTCCACGTTCCTTAGTCTATGCTAGAATAGTCCCGGCTTTCTACCCTCTTTAGGTAGGTCACATTTGATGTGGCTAGGTAGCCTCAAACTAATTGACTAATGATAATAATATTTATTGTAATAATGATAACAATTAACCGTACACGTAAAGATAATTATACTTGAAGCGGAAAAAATTGAACCTTTGTTAAGAAAATTTTATTGAATTTGAGCGAAGACTTTGTGTTCAATGATTTTTTACGTCCATTTAATTTCATATAGTTTCAATCCAGGAATGAAAAGACTAAAGTGGATGGCTATAAATCAGGTCTTCGGTTTTTTGATACGCTATAGTACTATCATAATTTCTCGTTATTTATTGCTATCTTTCATTGAAACAAGATTCCTTGATAGTCTATAGGCAATTCTAGAATTAGGCGCTTTCGATAACTTATTCTAGTTTAGTAACACGTGCGTTTTACAGTAGATTTGTAGAACTAAGGTGCTGTGTTGAAGCGCTTACCACAGATTGCGTAGGCAGTAAAAGATCATAAAGTTCTCGGAAGGGCCTTACGAAATCGTCAAGATGAGATTACCTTGAGCTTCTCGACTGGAAATATGTGGACTATGAAGTAAGAGTTTGCGGTGAGTGTGCTTCAAAATTGTGCTAAATTTTTCAAAACTGGTGGTTCGACAAAAAAGTAAAACTAGGAGATATTTTATTCCATTGAAATCCGCACTTCGTAATTCTGATGTTCACTGCATCCTGCAAAGATTGTTTTATCCTTCACGAATGAGCTTTGTTAAATACGCGTACCTAGAAAATGTTAGTGCTCTGTGTCCAAATTGTTTGGCTTCTTTTGCGCGTTAGAAAAATTGGCTCTATGTAAACTTGTTTCGAGGCTCCATTTCTGTATTTCAGGCGTGGCTTTTTTCTAAATGCGTGTCGAGGTACCAGAGTCATTTGCAGGCAGCAGAGCATGTTACGTCATGAGCTGCGAGGGAGTGTGTGTGTGTCTGATGGGGTTTGCGACGTGTGACGTGGTGCCCGTTACAAGACGTTGGAACCGCCTGACGTGCTGCACGAAACGTTCATGCACTCTTTATAAACTCAATGAGGTGCCGCGTGCGCGACTGATAAGCGAGCATGTGTGTTAATCTGTACGCGTGTTATTATGAAAGCTTTCTGTAGATTGAACTCAAATTAGTCAAATAGTACACATAGGCTTACCTTTCTGGGTGGTCCTCCTAAGGTTGTAGAAAATAATTACTAATTTGTTTGAGAATTGTCCTGAATGGTGCACAGAGGACCTCATCTCAGCGGCATGCCGACTCCTCTACTCGTGCAGGTACAGCTGTTCCCCGCATAGAGAGCAAGGTCGATTCTAGCAGACAACTGCGCTATCTTATTTTACTTTTTACATCAGGTTCTATTTGCTTCGGATGACTGAAATAATTTTCGTGTCATTTGAAACTTGCTCTTACTAATACCGCTCTATGCGGGGATGCGACTGAAGAGTGGTTGTATGTTGGAACCGATTTGACGCTCTTTGCGAGGGACGATACGTTAATGGTGCCTGTCCTCGTCCTGTACGGCGGGGACTTGGCACTCACGCTTTTAATTAAGAGATCTCGTGCTACGTCACTGCAGAATAAAAATCATGAGTTGCAGGCGCTGGCCGATGAATTTCATTTAGGCAAGTTTCTCTGTTATTTTTATTACTTTCAATCTTCAATCCTTCTCGTGAGGGTGGTTGGTCGACCATGCAGTTCACCTTCGCGTATTTTGAAATTGAAAACCTGTGAACCTTTTCATTTGACCTTTTCAAAGAACCGCTTTTGAATTTTCGTCCGAAGCCTCCAAAAAACAGCCTGAAAAGTTGAATCGTTCTTTATTTGAGTCATTAATTTTCCGTGTTTTACAGATGTCGTTCGCTTTATGAAAAACTGCGACGAAAATGATGAATAAACCTTGCGTATGGAAAGTCCCTTATGAACCTAGAAGTTTTCAATTTCGCCGTATCTACCATAGTTTTAACTGTTAAACTTTGACCTCAATAAGTGGCGTGCTGTTGGTGCTAGATGCCCGTCGTGGCAATTCTTCAAAATTAGGAAACATTTTGTTTACCACTTTGACCGCGATTATCTATACCGGAAAAATTTAATATCGGCAAATATCTCCAACATAAATTTAAAATTGATGGATTTGTCTGTGGAAAATTTGGTTACCTTATGAATTTCCCTTCTAATCTAAACTACCATATTCGAGTAATGAACACAAACTTAATTGAAACTTAAGTATTCGTATTCATATAAGTATTTTGGTTGCGTTGGGTTAGAATCGCCCTGTGCACGTTTCCCTACGTACGTGAACTCGTATGTAGGGAGAAAATGGTGATCATCGCTCTGTATTGGTATTTGTTGCCGATTCGTACCAAGTGTTAAAAATTTAATGTTCATTCCTGTAAAAATTGTCGTTTCTTGATGTCGCTCATGCCCTGGCTAGTGTATAGCAAGGCCATACATATTCTCAACACCTGTGCTCGACGCTGTGGCAAGGTCGATTATTCCTAATTCCTTTGGTTAGCAGCATCAGCCCCAACCCTTTGGTATGTATGAGGACGATACCATGTGATAATACTACACAGGAAGTATAGAATTTTGGAGTAAAGTAAAATTGATTAGTTGACGGTACAGTTGTGGCCCGTTCAGTAACATCCGTTGCCTGGACCCGTCTGATGCCGTTCGCCGTCTATGCGCGGGGTGGCGGTACAGCGAGTCTCAGTCACATGCTCTCTCTTGATCTCTCTCCTCTCTAATTCTTATCATGTTTGATTGTTTCCTGAATATTTACCCACCCTTATCGCTAATTATCCCGTCGCTCATTGCACTTACTGCGTGAAATATTAATGGTACGTTCTCGCACACAACTCGTTCTACTCGTATTGGATTTGAACCGGTTTTCATTTGTGCAATTAGCAGGACGATAGCGGTTTCAGCTCGAGCTCTACTTCTAGTGCTACCTCCAACTCGAGCTCCAGCTCTATGCCGTTCCTTGTTTCAGGAAAATTCTTTCGCTAATGCCGGTCGATGTGAACTTACTAAGTTGCCGAAGGTGTTCTTTACTACGCAAAATATATATTTGTCGCTTTTATGGAACTGCCCAAGAGGGAACAAATTCGCGTCAATCTTTATAGTTGTACCTTTTTCATCGACGGAATCTCAAACTTACCGTAAACTCGATTCCTAAGTTAGTCCTGCGTTTTGGCGAATTCTGTGACGCTTTGGTTGGAAAATTTGGTGTGAATATTATAGCAGTAACAAAGCGTTTACTAGGATTTTAAATGTTCTTGTATTTTCCTCGGCCTAAAATAAAATCGTAATTTCTTGGTGTATAGAGCGTGCGTATTGAATTGGTAAAATTAGCCTCATCAACCTCACTTTGACCGTAGTGTGGAGACTAAACGTGTTAGAAATATGGTTAGTTAAAGAGACGTTTGATCTGCATTAGCAGTTTCGGGTTGTTGTCTGCTATTTCAGTAAGAAAATTGAAGGGCATTTTATCCATTATTTACGAGAAATAATTTTGAAACAGAAGTTAAAGTAACTGTTTCATAAAGGTACAGTAAGGATCTGGAAAACTGAGGTAAATTGCAACTTCCATCCGTTGCCCTTGTCTTAGTCTCTCAACGATGGACTTCATTTGGCTTCAACTCAGAGACGGCTTCCTCTTAGGCTGATGCTTCTCATAGCTGTGAGTTCACGGGCATTCACTTCTTTGATGCAAGGTTATGATGTGAAGTTGGTAAAATTTAATCACTTTGCTTAAGTTGTGCCATTGTGGTCACTTTAGTGGCAACAATGGCGTTCATTTTGTGATGATTGTCTTGTGATCTAATATTTTAACACGTTCCGTGCGAAGATGTTTTTTTTTATGGGTAAGATGATCCACGGGTTGGTCACGTTGCAGGAAACGTGATAAATGACCATTCGGCTGGTATGATCGTACGATTACCTAGGTAGAAGACATCGCTCCCCTAGCTTATCTAGTGGGTTAAGATAGTGGAATACACTATAGAGAAGAGGGTTAAGTTAGATTTGTCTATTCTATCCTATGGGGACTGTGGTCCTCAAGGGAAACGTTGTAAGATTATCTCAGTTCTAGCTAGATCTTCGGGATTTCTATCCTTCGTGCCCACTTTGCTTCGTTCTATTTCCATGCTATCTTCACTGATTATAATTATTCTTAATTTTTTCTTCTCCTTAATTTAGTGTTTTGGTGAAAAGGGAATCCTGTACGGAAACACACCTGCACATAGATTCCACGTTTCCTATTGTCCATCTTAAATGGTCGCTTCTTTACTCTTGAGAACACCTATGATGTAACTGGAGAGGCTCAAATTAATCAACTCGTCATAATAATCATACTGATAATAATAATAGGAGACATTGCTTAACCGGTGACGGCGCAGTGTTGAGGCTCGTTGCTCGTCATGCTTGTGCGACGGTGATCTGGACATGAAATATCGAGGCGGGGCCGCGCATCTGAATCAATAGTAAACTTGAATTTTCGAGTGGCAAAAATTGCAGTGCAGAGCGCACGCGTGTATCACTGCACGCTGAGATCACTGACACGAAGGCATCTTGTGCACTTGATGATAGGCTATCGCTTCGAGGCGTCTTATCCTGACTGCTATCTCGGCCGCGTAACTGCTGATAACGGGAATCACAGCTATCATGCCGGAAATTTATTTTGTGCGTTCAGAAAACAACATCGACAATTCTTGATCAAACCTTCGTTATTTGGGATTATGCGACTCGAGGAAAAAACCGCGGTGTGCCTGCATAATAGGGATTATTTTAGGACAATGGTGTTTGAGGCGATGAACACAATTATTCTGTAGAAAGTTGTATTAGCTTACTTTTCTTGCTGTGTTATAAGTGGACATTACAGTGATAAACTATGGTTCTACTCGTACGCCAGATTTTCAGTTGTTGTTTCGATGTTATGTCATGTCAGTGCAACTCAAAAATTAGCCCATTGGAATGACGTGTTATTGAATAGTTATGTGGTGTTTTGTTTACCGCATGTTGCATATATGCATTTAGTTTCATTAGTTTTACATACAAGTCTGAGTGTCTGCCCCCTTATTCCTTTTTTCAAACATTTCGTATTGAAGCGAACGTAGCTGGATCGCCGAGAAATTTTGCGCTATATTTCAAGGAACGTCAAAAAATCTTTACCTATAGCCATCGTTTCTTTAATTGAACGGGTTTTTCCTATTTCCTATTACCTCAGACTTGCGCGACTTCAATTTTAGTCATACATTTTGCATTGCCCACTGAGTCAGACGCTTGCCTTGCAAGAAGCCCCGTAAGATATCGTTAAATTCGTCTTTCCAAGCTGAAAGTTTTACGTCGAACGCTTCATAACGAACATGCAGCCTTCGAGTCGCACTGCCTTAACTACCCATTGTAATGACGGAACATGACGGTACTTCACTTACGTGTGTGTGCGCGCGCGCCGCTTTATGCGATCATATGCGTGTTGAGTCGTGGGTTCGTTCTTGCCGTGTTGTGTGCCGGTGCCGAGCATTTATTTTCACTGGCATAAAACTGAGGAACGGTGACGCGGTGCCAAGAGAGCGTTGCGGTGGCGCTACCTGTCACAGGTGGGCCTGACAGCCCCGGCCGGGCGTGGCACTGCAGCCCTGCTGCCCTACTGGCACTCCTGGCACCCTATTTTGGTTACCAACCTGTTGTACTTCTGAGTTCTGGCTTTGTGGGTAGGACCTTACGTTTCGTGGTGACGGGTAGAGTTCGATATCCACTTTTGAGCTCCGGCGTAGTGGGTAGAGGCTTGCATTCTGTGATTGCGTGACCAAGAGTTCGATACCCGTGCTAATATTGTACGACGCTTGAAGCTTGAGGTGCCACTCCGCACCACGCGCTTATTGGGCAAATATTACTGACAAAGTCCCTTCTTCGGAGCCCGTTTCCACCAATAGGACAGTTTGTATTACCACAGATCGTCCAGAGCGCTATCCTTCTCCCGCCCCTCGAGATAATGTGCAGATCAGCGACCGCTGCTAGAACTGTGCAGATGTGTTATGTGAAAGCTTTTCTTCAGCTATAGGAGACACGAGCAACACGAGTTGATATCACAAGGACGCCAGTCGCTTCAGCATTTGCATTCATGGTTGTGCTTGCCGGCTCCACGTCAATTGTTGCGGTCTCTTAGGGTGCAGTCTTGGGTAGTGCGCGTTTTTTAAGTGAAATATTTAATTCGCTTAGTTAACTCATTTGCGACCTATTAATATTTCTTAAAAGCAAGATAATTTTCACTAGCCATCGAAACACACATCGATAAATATCCATTTCCCTGACTATAGATCTATGCAAATATTCCAACTAACGAGACAACGAGAGGTGCAAGACACAACTGTCACCAACGCCTCTCGGTCACGAGTGAATGCTGAGTTGTGCGTGCGCAAACGCATTCGTTGAAAGCAGCCCGGGTCGCTGCATCTCATTTGTGTTGCGTTTGCCTGCGCTCTCTGTGCCATGGAATCTTTAAGTGCGCGTCAGTGCTCAACTTGCCTGGTTCCATCTGCTAAATGTGTGGGGAAAATTTATCTTGTTTTTGCGTTACAATGGAAGTCATTGTGCGAATCGCTGCTCAGGAGCGGGCTTGCCACATTAGTGTTTGGAACGTCTCGTTTTTTTTAATCTACGTAGCTTGCAATCAATCGCATGTTCGAAATCAAGCTCTTACTCGAGTATCTTTCAAGTTAATTTATCTACTTTATTGACTTATTTGTTTCCACGAAAACTCTCACTGTTACTTGAACAGCCTGTACGGCAAGAGCTGTGTGTTGTTGTGAACGCCTGTAATTTTACTTGTAGCTCGTGATTTAGTGCTCATTCTATTACAGAAGTTATGTATGAAAGTGTGACTCGTGTTTGCCTTTAAATGATAGTTTAATGCCTCATAATTTGGTTGACGAGCATTCGTCTGCAGGATTTCATCACTGTAGGGCGTTATTTCTCTTGTTTCCTTTACTTAAACTTATGAACGTTAATTTTTCATACTATTTAAATCCAGCATATTTTCTTAGCATGATGCTGGCGCTTATTTTATTTCAGTATTCAAATTCATTAGTACTTACTTTTCCCCTCAGACAGTCAAAGTATATGAGAATCAATCTAGAGAAAGTTGTCAAAAATTTTTCTTCCGATCCATCGTCGCGATAGGTCTCAGCCCTTCTTCTTCTTCAAAGGGCTGCGTAAGATGAAGGGCCACTGTGTTTCTTTTCCCGTCTATAATCAGAAGCTAATACTCGTTAACACTATGTGCTGTCAACTTTCTTGCCTGCGTCTCGTCGCATTGACCGAAAAGACTGGGTACACGGCTACGGGTCCCACCACCACTCCGGACTACGTAGAAGGCCAACCGGCCTACTCTCATTCACTGTTTACGACGGTCTCAGTACACGCATTAAAAGTCTCTCTGTATGCACAATACGTCTTGCACCTGTGGCTCTCGAAGTAACACGTACGTTTCAGTAGACATCGGTTCCACCTCTCTTGCGGTCACTTTCTGCTCACCAGTACTTCATTATACACTTTCTGACGACTGATCACCAACATAGCACAATGTAGCTGATGGATAAAGTACATAATCCGTTCATCTTTTGAATAGAATCGTCTCTCTTTAAGCCTACCGTTTATTTTACCCGGCTCTGCTGTCTACCAATTCTTTCACTCTTTTTGTTGCCCAATTTTCATCAGCATCGAGTTGTGGTGTTGCTTTTACGGCATCACTGGTGTGAGCAAGAACTTTCGTCTTGTTACGTTCAGTATTTAGAAGAGACTCCCGTGCTTGTATTTCACTGTATCAAATTAGATTTGCGTTGTTCCATCACGCTTTATTCATTGCTGGGTATAGGCATTAGGTCACTGTTATGGTTCATATTATTACTACTGACTTCAGCCTTTTGTGCTCTGTAGCTCAGAAAATCAACGTTCAATGTAAATTTTAACCGGAGCTCACGCTCTTCCAATGTGCTTTCTAACGCTCTGAAAGAAATTGTTATTTCTTCCTTACGGCTATGATGTGCATGATTCTCTTGACCGGAGTCTACATTGAGAAGTGTGTTGGGGACTGATAGACGTTTTAGGGAAGCATCGGAGTTGAACATTTCCGCCTTGCATTATTTTCTTGCAGTAAACTAACTTCTTTAATTGTTTGGTGTTTGTGTGTCTAGATTTATGTTCCTCGGAGGAAAAGTATTAGTGATTAACTGTAACGGGTGCTTCATGCGCTACATTCGTTACCAGATATTGAAACATAAATTTAAGCTTTTAACACGTTGACTCCGATTCTCCACACAAGTAAAATTTCATGCTGACAAATATCTCTACTGTGAATTCAAAAATGAAGGATTTTGGTTTCATAAATTTGGTTACTCTATTAATTTTCTTTCTAATCAGAACTAGCTTATTCGATTGATGAACACAAATTTGAGGAAAACTCGAAAATTTGTATTAATACATGATAGTGCTTTGGTGACATTAGGTTAGGTTAGATGATCGCGTGTACCATATATGACCCACTTCGGAGTCAACGTGTTAAAGTAGTGTAAAAGGTTATTTTAAGTGCTACTCAAGTCACAGAAGGCGTAAACGGTTAAGATATGAAAGAACCTCACATAAACGTTTCCTGCCATGTGACAAATAGCTCTTATTTTACCACTAACTGTTTCTAGAGCTGTATTTCTAGCTGTATCATAGCTACGGGTATAATAGGTGTGCTATTTTACGCCTGGAAAAGTAGCATGGCATAATATACGGTAGAAAAAATATCTTACTCGAACTATATTCAGCTGTGGGTAAAATAGCTATGCTGTGTTATTTTACCCCTAGAAAAAACATCGTCATAAGAAACGTGTCAGGTTCCAAAAGAAGAGAAAGGGTTGGTGCGACGCCTGACTCAGACTCTCGTCATGTCGAGCCGTCACTTCACCTGCTTGATTATTTCAGAACTGAACGCGTGGTAAACTGAATTCTTTAACGCAAGCATCTGTGCAGACTCGCACGTTGCAATCTAGGCTCCTTGACTGAGATGCCAAGTTACCGAGTCATGCCTGCAGTCCGTCACGTACACAAAAGCGCAAATCTTGCCCTTGTACAGGGTGGGCCATAAGTAAGACCCCATTTCAAAATTGTATCACTCGCACCACAATGGGTGTAGAGTTGTTTCAGTGTATCAGTGCTACCGTCGTGACATTACTTCTGGCCCATCCTGTGCAACTATACTTGTAGGTACAGCTGAAAGCAGCCTGAGCTCTGTAGCAACCTCTGACCTTCCACGGTTCTTTTCCTCTCCTCCCTCCTCTCTCCCCCTCTCCTTCATCGCTAAAATGCCACTCCTTCGTTCTGCCCGCTATCGTTTAAACGTCGCTACGATGGCCATCAAATCAATCCTTGATTTACATTTCGACTGCTCGAAAACTCGAGTCAGCTTGCTAACTGAAGTTAAATCCTTTGATTGTAAAATGTATTAAATAGTTATTCGAACTTACTTGAAGCTCAACTTTGTTGTTGATATCTAACTCCTTTGAGCATCTAGAAGTTGCTATGAGCATTTTTGGAGATTTGTAATTGAAGTTGAGGTGGTGCCAGGCACAATATTCCCTTGTCTGGTGTACCGAGACGCTTGTTCTTAGCTAAGAAAATATAAATGTATGAAACCAGCTAACAAAAATAGACACGTGTTCAGATATGCGTTCCTGTAGTGTTCAGAAGGGCTAAAGCTGCTTTTATCATGCAATGATTTTTATTGAGTTGGAAATTGGGGTTTATCTCGCCTTCGCTTCTGCCCTTTCTTTTTACAGCAACTTCGATATCTGGGTTAATGAGTTATCATGCGTTGTCTTCCTCTGGTGTGGTCGTTCTGCAATTCTGCGTGCATGTGCAATGCTTGAAGCCTCTTCATATACTAGTAGACGCGCCCCGCCAAAAATAACGGGATAAATGATGTGGATTTCTTCAGATGCCCTCTTATTTACAATAAATCTGGTACGAAGTAATGTGCTATTTTCAGTATCACTGATACGGACTGCCTTCTCTGACAGTCTCGCTGATTAGGAATACAAACCCGGGAATTTTATCCTATTTAAATCCTCGAGAGCGTGACAGGGACGGACGGATGGACCAAGGAAGCAGGCAAGCAACTCTGGGCTATTATTATATAGTGGGAGTGTGATCATAAGCCGGCGATTCAGGGAGTTGAAGCGGATTGTGCACTTGCAATGCAGTCCTTATGTGTCCCCGCTGGCACCGCTGTACGCGAGCCTGGCAGATGTGTTTGAACAAGTGGAGCCGCTGCACCCAATGCGGGTATGTCGTCATCGTTCGGTGTGTATTAGTGATACGAGCCGCACTGGCTCTCAAAGTGCGTCTGCTTGTTGTCGTGTGCTACTATCGCTATAAAATGTTAAGTTTTCGAATTTAGCGCTACTTTAACTCAGCATATCAACATCAAACGTTAGGAAAGAAACTACACGCAAGCCTCCATCATTCTATTTTCATAGGTAGAACTACTGTATTCTTTTCCAGGAAACGTCTACCAACCACAATTATAATTGCACGTTTCGGGAAGCTATTTCACAATAATTAGTCTGTTTATCCAATCAACGTGTGCTCGGAACACTTGGCAGCGTGCAACGGCAGCGCAGTGCTCAACAAGTAGTTGCCAAGCTGTGTGTGTGCATCATTTGTGCAATGTGTGTTTGTTTAGTGTACACTGTCGTGCTTATAGCAAGTGTCGTTGCCTCAGTTTCTTAATTCTGACAGCCGACTCCTTGAGAATTTTATGCTCCCCTGCCGGCTGTAGTGAGCTGTGCCAATTTTGAGTCTTAGTGTGCTACCTGAATTTAACCTCGAAAGAGTTTGTTATAATTTTGTCTTGTTATAACCTTTATTTAGCGATAATGACAAAGTTTTTCACGAGCAATTTGTCATGTGTTATGGTAGGAAGGAAAGCTTGAAGTTACTTTGAGAAGATCATCGGAAGTTGAAAACCAATCAGCGTGCTGAGTACTTCAAGATACCTAGTTCAAAATTGGCCATACTTCACTGTCGGAGGAATGTGGGATGAGAAGAAGGTGGGAGGGTCTGACCAGGATTGATGGGTGTTTTGGTTTATGACAGAAGCGTGCGTTGCACATGTTGCTACGTCGGCATGACGTGGCGAAACCTTTACGCCTGAAGAGCAGAACATCTTAAATTTTAGCTATCTTCATGGCTCACTCTCAACGCTTAGCAACCCTAGCAGAATGTTTGTGACCTTTGGGCTTCCAGCTTTCGGATCTTCCTTTAGGTGTATATGATTGATAGTACACGTATCCTCTCAAAAGAGCCCGTTGGTATTGCTGGTGTACGTTGGTGGGTATTGTTGGTGGACGAGTGTTTGTAGCTGTTATTGATGTTGGGTTCTCTGTTTTTTCTTATGAATGATTTCGAATGGTAATAAGTTTATTTTTTCTGGATCGGATGATACATTTTTTTTTGAGTTGTATCCCAATTTGGCGATACTGTCTTACTCCCTTACCGCTGATCTTTTTAGCGATCATGTTTTACTTTTCAGTCAAAATTGCTGGAATTACCAATATAATAATTTTTTTACACGTTTCTGTTATTGAACTACGAACTTGATGACATCCCCTCCTTCACCCCCTGCAGTGGGTGGCCGGCCTTGCGGGGGTGTAGTGGTCAAGATTAGTCGCCCCCCTTCTGTGAGGGGGTTGGGGGAGGGAGGAAGGGGTGGGAGGCTAATCGCGATCTTTAAAACCCACTGCAACTTAGTGTTTTTTCTAGTTTGTGTGTGCGACTAAAACTAAAGGAAACGCTTAATTTAAGGGGAGTTGACATTCAGTTCAAATAATTGGTTTTTGAATGGCTCATAATTAGGGGTCGTACGCATAAGTGCTGTGAGGCATGTCGGTATTTAAGGTACCTTTTCCAATGAAAGCTCTCCGTGACTCCATGAAATTCTGCGAGCGCAACCTGGAGTAAAATCTACGACCTCGTCACTTGAAAGTGGATGGCGTTACCCGCTGCGCAACGGAGTCCTCGACCTACGTGCCTTCGTCTCTAGTATATCGCTCGGCAGGCTACTTTTTATATCAGACAGCGAGCGACTTGTTGTGATGTTTTACGGGACGAGTTGTTTCCCGTGTGTTGTGCCTCATTTCACTCTTGTCTTTGAATGTCTCAGTCCGTTTGATTTATCGATGTATTGTTGAATAAATTTCAGGGACTTGTTTATTTGTGGTCGCCCATTTGTATTTTTGAGCACTTCTGGTGGGCGCCGAAGATAGTTTTTTCTCGTTTATGCCGCGAAAAATCTCGGTAAATTAGAGAAAAATGGTAGAGGAACACGCTACTTTTTGCGTATGTATGTGTTCATTTCTGCACTTTGTTTTCTTTTATTTCATCGACATTTCCAATGAGTGAGGATTGCTTAATTGCATATGAACAATCACCAACTCAAGATGTCCACAACCTCATTCGATTTATTTACTGCAAATGCCCTGAGTTTCATTTCTCCGGTCATCTTTTGTCATGGGAAGCACCGCGCAGACCAGTTATTTGAGCAAAGACATGTTCACATGTTTCTACACCTGCCCTACGCTCTTGCGTCTACACACTTGTGTTTCTACACCTGCTCTGCTCTACAAACCTCGGAGCTTTCTCTCCCCTGTGGTCCCGCACACGTGTTGTTTTGTACTATGTGTTTGCTGTGCATGTTATCGGCCCGCAGGTAATTACTGCGAATAAATATAGAGTGTGACGTTGAATTTTGGTCGTGTGGAGCAGCCTGCATGCCAGCTGTCATTATTTGTGGTGCTGAGGCTCTCGTGTGTTTTCGCGAGTTTTGTTCATGCTTAGAATTCAATCGTTGATCAAATTCTTTACTTTGAACGAAATATATCGAGTTACCTCTAAGAAAAATTAACATTTACCTCTTTTTGCCTAGTATAATGAAAATTCGTAGCGTCAGCTATTTCGGGTAATCTCTTCCTTTCGATCCAAAAATTGAGTATTAAAACCTTTCAGATATTAGCTGTGACACTTCACTTGTATTACCTCGGTGTTCAGTTGCAACGACACAGAGTTGGTTATTTCTGCTTTATCCCTTGAATGAATGGTTACTGCGGAAGTCATTAAGAGAGGGCATACCAAACAAGAACCTTGACTTTGACGTGCAAAAATCTGTCTGACTGTTTTTGATCTCGCCGGGACTGAAAGGAATGTTTCACAATAGCGCCGCGCTGTCAGGCTGTGGCGGAATACCATTGCAGGTGGCCACCTTTTCAAACATGTCGGCACTACTGGTGTTACTGCACTCCCCATGTTTCTGTCTGAATAAAGTTTTACTTCGTTCACTGGTGAAATTAATTCCTTGCTATGATTATGAGCTAGCAATGCTGAAGAACGTATATCTCTTATTTCTTCCTTGTTGATTTTCTATTGATATTACAGAAAGTTGATGTATCGACGATAGAATGAGCCCTGCAAGCCTAAAGAAAAGGGAAAAGTTAAGGGATTTATGGATAATTTTTATCAATAGTAGGTTTTATACTACGCTTCGTCGTTCAAATATTTAGGTGTTATGGAAGGCCGATAGCCAAGTTATATGCCATTTGTACTTTTTAGAATGTAGAATGTGAATAAAACCAAAGTCTAGATAATTCTTTTATTTATAATGGGATTGATTCGTTTTCGTAGCTGGATAGAATAGGTGTGACTGTGTACCTCTGCTCCAGCGCAGTAGCATTTATTGCTTTTCTTTTGTGTTTAGAAAAAAGTAGGCAGTTCGCTGTCCACTCGGCAAGGTTTGCCGTCCTATAGCAATCAATGCTGAGAGTTCAAGACCGTTTTTTATGCTCAGCCATGGCTGGACCTGCTGCTGCATCTGAAACCGGTTCGTACTCATGTGTTCCTGCGAGTACATTTTCCAGACGTGCCAGCATCATTTCGACAGCGATTATTTCTCGTATTATAACTTATCATTTCTGTGGACGAGTCCTAGGCGCGGGGTATATGCATTCCGCTGTGGTGATTCGGATGCTGAACTTGAAACGTCCTATATATGCAGTGAACATTGTTTCTCCGTGCATCTGAGGGCTCAGCGGTAGATCGGAAGTTTGTTTACGCTGAAAAGGAGCATTTTTTCCCCCAGGCCCTCTTTATGCCCCCAACTTAAACGTACGACAAGCATGACACCGTCAGTAGGAGAACTACCTTAAACATAGGAGATACTAGTGCTCTCAGAACTATATACTAGTTCCTCGAATTGAACACCATGCTGTCGAATGAGTGAGCATCTCCAAATTTTAGGTAATTTTAAAAGCTGTTGGTGTTTTATGGAGGAAGGAGTGATATGTAATGGAACGAATCCTTTTGTTTTTACATAATTTTGCTCGTAATGGTGATGAAGTAGCGTGATTTGTATTTATGCCATTTGTGTTGTAGCTCTGGTTGAATAACGTGAACCAACTCTATTACTGAATTTCATTTTAGCAGTATATACTGCGCATGCTATCTTTGGGAAACTGAACCTTACATTCATAAACCATGAATTCATACAGCGCTTCTCCGAATTAGCCCCTACTCTGTGTGCAGATTGTGTCAGATTGTTTTACTGCCGGTAGACCAGAGTCAGACGTTGTTGGCATATTACGTGTGGAGTGAATTAATGTAGGTTATTCTAATTACAGGTTCCGTGTGTTCAGATGTAGGATTATTTCACCCCTGATGGGCCACGGATAGATCGTGTTGAGCGCGTTACGTGTGCCATGAAGGAGGCCTATTTTAACCAAAGGGTGAGGGCGAAACCTTACGCGGCGTGGATTCTATGTGCGCCTGCGCCACGTGGCAGCGACGGGGTAACGCGAAACCGGCGCTGTGGTCGCCTACCTTCGGAGGCCCCTCGTGCGCGCTGCGTGTTGTGTTCTCAGGCGCAACCGCATACCCGTCTCTTCTTTTTGTGAGGCCATCGTTCCCGTGGCCCTTCCCTTCTCCCTATAGTGTCGGTCAGCGTAAATTTACACCTGTTGTTAAACGTATTGGCTCTTGTTTCAATTCATCTATGAAGTTTTTAGCTTCAATTCTTAACCCATTAGTTCCGAATTTCTGTCAAAATACCTGATAAGTATAGCCTGTACGGGGCGAATGTTGATTATATTTTCTTCCTGGAAGTATTCCTACGTAAGGAGCTCCGTCGTGCTGTGCACAGCCGCCACGGCTGGTGTCCCGAGGTGCAACGTCCCCGCCTCGTCCCATGTTTTTTTGTGGCCTCATCCCTTGGGCACGACTGCTTGCAGCTGCGCTTCCCAACAGCGTTTCCTTACTCACAGCCGCGCTGCAGCTCTGAGAGCGATCGTTGTTAGGGTCGAGTTGCATAATTATTTAGGACAGCGATTGAATAGGATTGTGTTTAAACTCTGCGCGTTACCGTTCCTGTGGATTTTTTTCTTCACGGTTTCGTGATGCTTAGCGGAACATTTTTAGAGTATTGCGAGAATGAGCTATAAAACTCGTAAGTATTGGTAATCCGA
Source organism: Orchestia grillus (assembly GCA_014899125.1). Classification (NCBI taxonomy): domain Eukaryota; kingdom Metazoa; phylum Arthropoda; class Malacostraca; order Amphipoda; family Talitridae; genus Orchestia; species Orchestia grillus. Next base: position 52,924 of record VOMN01024948.1, read on the forward strand.
TGAGAGTGTTTAGGTAATTGCATTTTATTCCGTATTTAGTTGATTTGGAGTATATTAAGGTAACGTTATCAATAGATGCAATTCAGGCTTGAGGAGTTTGCACTAACTTATTTCTCAAGTAAGTATGATGCAAGATGGCAGCGGGGTGTCTTGTCTGGAAACACTGCATTGAGTCACACTCGTTGACTTTGTTCCAAGTCGGTGTTTAACACTTTGACTACGATTCTCCACGCAGGTGAAGTTACAATGTCGACAAATGTCTCTGTTGTGAATTTTCAAATGAAGGATTTTGGTTTCACAAATTTCGATACCCTATTAATTTTTTTTCTAATCAGAACTAGCTTCTTTGATTGTTGAACACGAGTTTAATGATAACTTGAAAATTGGTGTTTATACATGATAGTGCTTTGGTTACATTAGGTTAGATGATCGCGTGTACAATGTATGACCCACTTATGAGGCAAAGCGTTGACCTGTAAACGGCCACCCGCTGCCCAGGTGGCGGCGGTCCGTTCACACGGTCAGTGTACTCGACGACGACCGTGTGAATGCAACGTCAAATGTGTGCACTGGTCACGGACAGGTTTACAGAGTGAATGCTTTGCGTGTCAGATTGGCCAACTGTGCTTGGTAAAATTATCTCAAATTTACTAATAACTCCGTCGCATTCTGACAGCCCGCACATTCCGTGGCCTACCCGTCTGTGCTCTATACTTTTTTTCTCACCTCAGGTTAATTGTTAGTTGTAAATTTGAGTTTATTTAAACTCAAGAGAAAATAAGGAAAATTCTAGGAGTATGAATACATGAATTTGAGGTTCAAAATTTAGTTGAAGGGTTAGTTTTTTCGAGAGTTTATCCATCTCTTCGAAATCACGGCAAACGAGGATTGCTAATACGAACGGTAAGTTATTTTCAATATTATGCTTGAAACTACAAACGCGGGGTTAAAACGATCAAGAAACCTGTCTCCGAATATCGATCGATTTTATTAAGAAATCCATACTGGAAAAAATGGTTTCTAAATTAAATAACGAGCAATTCTACGAGGCGATAACGTATGCTTTTCCTCCCCCCCCTTCCCCTCCGTGCTCGGACACACTCTCTAGGGGGCAGCGGTCGCCGCGTGCGGGTGTAGGCCGGAAGGTTCAACCGCGGATGCTTCTTTGTTCTACGTTTTTTGGTCTCTTCCGTTGCAGGGCGCTGAGTTCCTCCGCCCTCCTGTGCAGCTCCACCTGCGGTCTCCTGGAACTGTTACGCCGCGTGGCTCGAATAAAAACGTCACGGCGAAAGTGAAATGGGACGAGAATTTATGAACGCGCGTTGAAACGATTGCAAGCGTTCTTATGTTTATACGTTATTCTCGGAGGGGCTCAGTTGAGGAATACCGTTGGGGTTTAATTGAATGTAGTCATTAGGGATTAAGACACCTTAGGACTGCGTGCCTGCAACTATCATATGTGAAATAAGAGGGTTGGTTCTAAAAGTATTATTATAACGTTAGTTTGCCTTGCCTAGCCAAGGACGTTTGGGCTGGAGTGCTGTAAGAACGTGAGCAATGAAATTGCGCTTAAAAAGTATTCAGTTTGCGTCGCTTTCTGCTACAGGACCAGATGCTGTAGTAGGAGTTCATCGTGTGAGAAGTAAGGCTTTTCTTGACTAACTCAGTTTCTTTCACACTTTGATTGCTGAGAGAAAACCTTGACTTAGTAGAAAATTTCGTTGCCTTAATCTCGTTTGGTCGCGTCGAGCTCATCTGGAAGGAATCGTAAAGTTGCCAAATTTGATTTGAAAACTCGCAGTCCCGAGAACTGGTGACGGGAAGTATCTTTGCGCGACAATTCGGCCCTACATTGAGTTTCACTTCAAAATGTGCTCGTGCATTTTTATTTCCGTAAGAGTCATGACATCATTGACTTGCGCTGCGACATTTCATAATAACGCTCCGGTTAGCTGCTAAAGAATACATATTCTATATATCAACACTCTTATTATAAATGATGATAGCCTATGCTCTTCAACGGATAGGGGATGGATATTCCCCTTAAACGACGAGAAATTATTTGAATATCGTCACCGCAATAATTTTTCAAAGCCTGCACGCCAACCAACCAACCGACCGACTGGTATTATCATGCACAGCTGCCCGCATAAGCTGTCGTTTTAGGCTTCTTAAGTGCGCGCGAGGCGTACGTGCGGTAGTCTTCCTGTAGGGCGCACGTGGGTTACCGCGCTAGCACGCGTGCGGCCTGCAGCCACAGTTCACAATCGAGCGCCCCGTGCTCAGACCGAGCGGACTTTTAAGACCGCAGCCTACGTCGTTCTCTTGCTCCTGGTGCGTGGAGCCGTAACTGTTCTCCTCCGTATAGTGCTTATCTTGAACGCACACTGCATACTTTACGGCTCTCTAAGAGTCGCGTGCGTTAGCACTGTGGTTGGGTTCTGCTGCGATCGTTAGCATTTCTTTTGAAGACTCGCGAGGCTAATGCGTAGTGTTGTGTATGCTCGAAACCGAGCCTGGTGCCTACCTGTTTGCTTTAGTTCGCAACCACATGCACATAATTTGTAGTTTTAGTTGTGCTCGAACACCAAAGGATGATAATCGAAGCACTAGGGAAAGGGAATGC
>VOMN01024950.1:0-11563 GCA_014899125.1 Orchestia grillus
AATATCTCTGCGAGAATTAGTGCTCAAATGCAGTAAAGAAACCATGCGGTCTCGACAGGATGTAAACTACGCCGCTGGCCCTGCTTCAGAATTGCCTCGTTCTTGTGCGTCTGTTGTACGACCCCTATCAAGTTCGACAGTTCAAGTTCAATATTTTAGCTTTGACTAACGCGTAGGCATGTATTGACCTCGTAATTTTACCCAGCATCGCACGAGTAATGCCATGGGCTCAAAGCTGCACGTTACTGGAGGACGGTCATCTAATCGAGAACATCATAATTTCCAAGTTCAATTTCAATAGTAAACATGAAGTTCAATAAATTGAAAAACAACATCGTAAGAGTAAACTGAACAATTATCACGATGCATCACTGTAGAAACCTCGAACTTAAGATTGTCAATGCCGTAACAGAAATCTATCTTCAAATACTGAGCCAAATGAGGCCAAATTGGCCAGCTTTATGCTGGCCAATTTGGCCAATGACTGGAATTTTGCATTCGAAATTATACTTAGAGAACAGACTATCACAACTTCTGACAAATGAAAAGTCAAAAGTTGAACATACCAGTACCACTAAGGGTAAGGTGCACTTTTTGATGAACTCCTATGGATTTGAGCGTTCTATTCGCCTATAACAATGAAAAACCTCATTGAAAAGTTTGAGCTGGATTACATAGCCCTAACACTTATTTAAAACGCACGGCAAAACGTACCAAAAACAATACGAATTTCAACATATCCAAGCCAAATTTTGCTCAGCGAGTGACCGACCATCACGCATCCATTGATGAACTTGCGTGTTGCATTCATCCCTCATGCGTGTTTCCAGTGTTTTTCTGGCACTCTTCTTCGCTCTCCACGACGGCGCAGAAAAAGGGGAGTCGAAATCAGATAGGAACTCGGCATGAGTCGTCTGGGAGGGACGACCTGCCATTTGGTCACGTGACTCTCGGGCTCCACGACGCCGCAGAAAAGTGAAAATGAAGCAACGTTCAAAAAAGGAAGGCAAGAGCAACGGCGACCGCATCCATTGTGCCCAGATAGAGCATCAGCGGCGAGCCCAGGAAGCATTTTTTAGCTCTGATGTGAGCGCGTGATATGCAGCGCGAAGTCAGGTTTTTACCTTTAACAGGACTTGTTACATGGAAAACCTGGTCTCAAAAATGTACCAGCAATAGACGGTGCATATCATACATCATCTCAGCAGACAACCTTCGGAATATATTTATCATCATCAAATAAGGTATACACCTAAGACGATACTTATTTCGGAAGATGTTTACCCACGTTGTCATTATCAAATAATGCATAATTCGATGCCAGTAAGAATATTCCTGTTACTACAATGATTTATTGAAGTATTAGGACGAAAAAATAGTACGCATGACCATGCAAATCCGAGGAATAGCCTGCTATTGTCAATTTTTATTCCGACTTTTATGGCGCCCTGATAGCCTGTTCAAGGGCGTATACCCACGATCGGCTCGCACCGTTTTCATGAAGATAGAAAACATATTTCGGCAATGAGCGTTGGCCACAGACTCGTGAATCCTGAAGCAAACGGGCACATTTAGCCTGACAAATACGAAAGTACAGCAGAGTTCGTTTTAAAAATTCCCACCCAACTCGCTTGATTTGAATTTCAGTCCTCGAACCTAAATGAAATAACACGAAAATTTAAGCACCGTCTAGTCCTACACCTGGACTAACTCCACGCAGCTATTCCTACGGCTGAAATTAACCTATTCCCTTCGGATTGACACCACTGAGTCATACCGCCGAGGGGGTCAAATCGAATACGCTCACGAAGAGCAAAATATGAAAATACAGGGCACACAACACTCCTGGACCAATTAACCTCTTTCTACGCGTGACGAAATTATACTGTCTTAACACTTTGACTTCGATTCTCCACACAGGTAAAATTACATACCGACAAATATCTCTCCTGTGAATTTAAAAATGATGGATTTTGATTTCATAAATTTGGTTACTCTATTAATTTTCTTTCTAATCAAAACTAGCTTATTCGATTGATAAACATAAATTTGATGAAACCTCGAAAATTTGTATTTATACATGATAGTGACTTGGTTACATTAGGTTAGGTTAAATGATCGTGTGTACCATATATGACCCACTTCAGAGGGAAAGTGTTAAAAAAGGTTTACCACAAAATCCATGGAGAATATTTCAATAGATATTCTGAGAATTTCATGCGCAAAAATTGGAGACTGACGTAATCACAAATGTATGAAAACTGTTAAATTGCTCATTATGATACCTTTCCAATTAATTTGATTAAAAAATTACGTAATAGCTTTTAGAATCCTTGCCGCAAGACAAGCCAGCCGCTCAACTATATAATAATCAACACTTAACGGCATCGTACAGTGCTAATTCATGACACACCGGACGGCAAGGTAGCGTTCTTTGAGAGCGCTAAGTCACGAAGACGTTCGAGATGTACAAAATTTCTCGGACATATGATCCAAAAAGTTCAATTTTCAATACAACATGTATACTCAGATTTATTTTACTTCGTAATAAATTACACACTTTTGGAAACCTATGTTTGCACAGGTGAGTTCAGTCTCGGTAGAATTGCTGGGGTGAAAGACCGCACATTTTGAAATTTTAGCGGTTTTCTAAGAATTTTTTCACTGTCCTTCGAATTAGCACGAACAAACGCGAGCAGCTGTACGATCACTCCAGTAGTCAACAATCTGTCCCTGTGGGATAACTACCATAACCCAATTGCAAGTAACACGTGAAGTTACCCAACACCATTCACGTGTCAGTGAATTCAGGAATTAGTGAGCAAAAAGCACAGCCTTGATGCACTCACTTGAACAGTTAATAGCAGAAGGCTACCCGTGGCAAAACTCAAAATAAATAAACGAATAAATTTCGATTCCAAAACTCGTTTCGACGCCATTGAGCTCCAGTGTAAAAAAGAATGACAATTCGAAAGAGAAGCAACATACATGCACACGAATTAAAACGACTGTACCAGGAACTAATGAAATAACACCAAATTGAACCACAAGCATCGAAATCGTACGCAAAAATAAATTGACTTTTCTGAATCCATATGGACCGCCGCGTGTAAAATTACCCACCCATACGAAGCGCAATCAGCGCCAACTCTGATGAAAAATCGAGGAGTCATTGAGATAGTGAAGCGATAACCGATAATACTCGAAAAAAAGCAACATTTTACACGCTTGACGCTAACGAACTTATTGTAGAACCCGAAACCTAAGCACCACTATGAAAACAAGGCAATTGACTTGGTTGTCAGCAACTCAGTCAGGTGCCGATGAAAATAATCATTTACACTGACTCGGAACAGTGCTATATGAGAGAGCTAAGATAATGAAGCGAGATCACCTGGGTTTGGACGCCTACACAGACGACCCTCCTCACATACCGCAGAACAGACTACCGGCACCACAACTCCTACACTTCGCCCTTCTCGGCGGTGGCCCAGATGCCACATCAATATAGAGGCAGAGGCGTGCCCTCTTGTCACACACAACACAAACACACACCACCACCACCACCACTGTAAGCTCACTTTCTTCCATGAATTTAACGCAGAATACATACGAACGCCTTCGTCAGTTTTTCCAAAGAAGGTTAGTAGTCACTCAGCAATGGACGACAAGAGAGAATTCTTAGCGTCCCGATAACGGGATCTTTGATGACTAATTTGCGAGCGGACTTTTCATGACTTGCGGCCTTAAGTTGTCCCTAATTAAGCTACAACTAAATAGACGGCACTCCAGCTCATTGCCAGTCACCCCCGAGCAAAAGAGAACTGAATGGCGCCAGCGGAGAAAAATCCCACTGCAACCTAAAAAAATAAGCATGAATTGGCCAGAAAAGTAGAAATATACGTTTCTAATTAAAAGCAACGCAATGCTACTGCAAATAAGTTCAATAGAAAATTTCACTTTTATTTTCTTGTGATAAGCAAGAAACGACACTGTTCCAGGGATACTTGACACGAAAATATTTGCATATAGTGTCACCTAACATGCCATTAAGCATGTTAAACTTGTTTTGTAACGCTCTGCATGCCATGATGCATGATAAACCTATGAAAACTGAATGCGATAACTCGTATTTTTGGTATTGAACAAACTTAGCGACGTGCTGCACATGCAACGTGGCAACTGAATTACGCAGCAAGACCCTCATCATTTGTTAGCATCAAACTTGGCTGTGAAGCTTTGCTACCAGCGATCCTGAAGCACGGATTACCAATATGCGACCTTCTAATTCACACTAAAGATATCTACCACTTTATGAAGTTTAAAATAAATAAAATGTTCCCACAATCAATATCGTATTATATATTGTCTATCAACGTCAATGGATGCACTATTTTTTACCTCTTTTTCTATGAATGAAAAATCAGCCAATTTTTTCATGCTTCATTAAATCTCAGAGTAATCTTTGAAGCTCGCAAATAATTCTGATAATGTTCGCCATTACGTTAATTTTGATTTCGAATGACATTTTAAAGAATACTTGATTACAAAAGTCTCTTGGAATAGCACAGTTAAAGCAACAGACCACCTCCATGCAAAGCACGGCGAGTTTTTCAACAGGAATCACATTTCCTTGAACGTTGTAACCAAACATATGTGTAAAATGTTCTCCCACAACACGACCCAAGTTCAATTTAAATTTCATGCTGGTCAATTAAATTTAAGCCTGCACGAAGCGTGGGCAAGCTGCGTTAGAACATACCTAGTTGAGAAGTCTTCAGAAATTGCAGTGAAGTCTGACGTGCTATCGCTACACTTTATTGTGATGTCACAACGCCGTCTTCATGAGCGGCGTCATGAAGCAAGCTTAATTAATAACAAGTTTAAAACCCTGAACCTTAGAAGAGAACACAGTCACCACTGGCGGTAACCGAAGCTCTGATTAATATTGTTGACTGTGACACTGTGAAGGTAGAAAAAGGGTAAAATGTTGGTCAATTTATAAGATGTACGAACGAGAAATTCAACAATGTGGACAGAACATTTTTCTCTAACTCAATTTGAAGGAAAAAATACACGACTGGCAATTGATGCTTGAATTAAAAGCAAAATCTCTGTGATCCAGGAACTAATACAATACAAAACAATTATAGAAGCTTGCTCAAACATGAAAGTGAAATTTCAAACTGCACTCGATCTAGTGCAAAAATTCTCGTTTTTGATGTCGGAATCTAAAATCTTGTATCCTACAAAATGAACGATGAGAACTTGGAAGCAACTCTAAACAAATTACAAAAGGTCAGAAAATTAGTGCTCTAACGAACACAACCATCAGTCCCGCAGCTACAGCTACACCGACAGGCACATAGATGACATTCAAGAACATTACATTTCAGCTGAAGATGTCCGACGTCCCTAATTGCAGAGAGCAAATATACAGCGTGTCAATCCCTTCCCCGGCATGTCTGCTGGTTCTAGTCACAGTTCTGAGAAGACTTCATTTGCGGGAGATGTACGAGACTACGAGCGCACTCGGGAATGTCGGTTTGCACCGAGAGGTCAAGGTAGGACGAGTTAACACGTGCCACGGGTTTATTTATTTAATTTTTGACGAGTTTACTCGTTCAAAGTTGATAATTTTTGGTCGGGTAAAAGCGCGTTAACTCTTTCATGCCGAGGACGGGATCAACTCAAAGAAAACAATATTTTTCAATAAACGAATTTTAAATGTTGTGAGAGCAGCCGTTCACATTCCACGCACTGATGTGCATTTTCATCCTGGTTCTGAACGAAACAACAAGAATGTAAGACCAAACTATTATATCTAATATCCATAAGTTTTGCCAGCGGGATTAAGATAATATACAAGTTAGGGCACTCACCTTCATCCTCATCGTACTCATCATCGGTGTACTTATCCCTAGCATTTTCCAGGAGCTCCAGCTCTTCTAATTCTTCCATAGCAATCGTTTCATGGGCATCTGCACCTTCGACGCTAGGGGGGACGCTCGAATAGCGCGGCGGGGAACTGCTGTGGTGAGGGATGGCGTTAGCGCGATGTGGCAAGGCATTCGAGTGATGGGGGACATCGTTGGAATAGTGAACATCATTGGAGTGATGAGGGACAGAGCTGGAGTGGTGCAGTATGGCGTTGGAGTGGAGAGGAGTGGAGTGGTGCGAGGGACTAGATGAGGAGAGCCGATGAGAAGGGTACTGGGGAGGAGCTGAACATAAGGGGAAGCTTGGGTAGTCTTCACGATTGTCCGGGGTTGAGCGAGCTTCGACTATGCCACCATTGTGGGGATATTGCTCCGCAACTTCCATCTTTAAATTGAAGATTTAGTCTCACTTGCCAGCATTAAAAGTTCTACAAGCACCGTGAAATAACGATTTATAAGAATTCCTATAAAAAATGCGACAGCTGCAGCGCGGCTAAGCTGTGAACCCGCGACGCTGCTTTAAAACTCGCGGTGAATTTTACAGGGACGAAGAGTAATTAATAGAACTTAATAGGCGTGAAACAAACAATCCACATCGCACCCGAGAGGAGAATTCATAAAACTACCGTGAAATTTGGTCACTCTCTCGATTCTGTAGGCTGTCACATGGAACGCCGGAGTTGGTCGCACATGTCCACTCACCTCGAACACTAACAAACCACTGACAGCGGACTCCGTCACTCCGCCGGACTGTCTGGCGTCTGCACTCCGCTCAGCATTCAGCGCACAGCGAATCAACAAAAAGGCTTTTGCGTTGGCTCCGCTTTTCAAACTATCCTAGGAAGAATCAGTTCATTCATAGGTATAAGGATGAAATGACAGATGAATAAAATTATTTAGTATTCCGTTGGTACTCGAATAACGGGACCACTTGATTTTTAGTCCCGTTTGACGACGTCTAGTTCGCTGTATTGTTGGCAAAATATTTAGGCTCAGTCAGTCGTTGGAGGAGCTGTCTGGCTGAGCGAGACCTCAATGCTTAAATCTATCCACGCTTCCCGAACGGGTTTTCGCTTCGTACTTGATCCGTGGCGCCACATGTTCAAATTGTACACATTTTGTCCCATGTTCTTGTATGAACGTACATTTTTCTGTGGACAACTATGACAAATGCGTTGTCCAACGGTAACTTCTAGAAGGATGCTAGCTAGGCAGACGTCACTTGATGCACATAACACTGCTTACTAGCTCTAATTTGTAACCACGCTCAAGCACCACACTTTAATATTGTAGATTATTCACAGTATATAATGTTATGTCCATACAGGCCTTTTACAGTTATTTAACGTCTGATAATGAAGACACGCAAGACAGTTGTAGGAACTTGAACCAGCTATGAGTACTAAACGGATGTCTCTTGTTAGGATTACATTTTTAGTCAAATTATTATCATCAGCGAGAGGCCAAAAACTACAGTTTATCCTCTGAAAACCCCGTAGATCATTGACATTCTTTATAACAATGGAATTGAAAAAATACATAGTAGTGCCATGAACTAAAAGCCGATGAGTTAGAAAGTAGAATATCTTAGTAAGGTTGTTTATAAATGAATTAACACTGAGGTTACATAGATATTACAACTAGTCGAATTGGCATAGCCTTTCATAGAGAGATTATTCAAAACCTTTCTAAATGAAGACGAAAAGACGATCAAAAGCCAGAACATCATTTTTTGTGTTACTAACTGATGATACGAAAGAATATGATCCCACATTAAATTCAAATTAACCTCTTCATGACTTTTATCCCTTCAATTTAAAAACGAATCGACATATTTGACGACGGGCAGAGTTGACTCCAAATCAACTTCCGTAGGATTTACGAAAGAGTAAGTCTGGGTCAGAGTGGGTACATGGAAAACGAGAAAGTCCCAAGAATACTCATTGAAATAATTATTCAAGAACTGTAAAATATTTATCATTAGCCATAGAAAACATACGCTAAAATTATTTAACTGCATGAGGATTCTTCTCCCGGGGAAATCGAACGTAGGTTTAACGTGAATTTATACGGTTTACACAATTTCAGTTCCAGGCTATTAGCTGATTTGTCCTCACTTCATTTCTCGTTTGAACGAGGATAATTCGTGCTCACCCATGATACACATTTTTCACTATTTTTCCAAAAGTTTTCAACATAATTACCGACATGATCGAAGGCATTTAATGTTTTATCGGATTTATTTATGCAAAGAACAAAATGGACGGAAATATCGAAAACCCCTTGTGTCACAGTGTACAGGGAGTTGGAAACGTGGTCTGAGTTTGAACTCGTACCTCACTCTCAACTCTCAAAGTTTTGGCGAGGGATTGAAGGAAGTCCTCTCCACCCTGGCGGTGCTCCGCAAGATCTCGCATCCCGACCATTTTTAATCATGTGAGAAATTCTGATTCTTGCGCACAAATTCCTCGCTATCACTTTCGCCATTGTTTTTGATTAAGAAATTTGTACCAAAAAATGAAAATATATCTTGTCATCTATATTGGTGATGCAGTAATCAAAAAATCATTCTTAAATATTATGAGATTAGACGAAACCTTTTCCCCGAACGAAATCATCAAACTTACCGGTGAAGCAAGATCAGGCAAACGATTATTTTAATCTGAGTATTAATTTTTTATTCCATTAAGATCTCACTGACACGTTGATAAGTTTATTTATTTTGCTAATTTTACAGTATATTTTGAAATAAATCGCATGCAATCCGTGTTACAGACTTAATCGTTCCAAGGTTAGGAACGTAATAGTAAAATTTGGCAGTCAAATCACGTTAAATTTCTAATTTTTGAGTTTTCTTGCCGATTTCCCTATGTGATGTGGTGATAATCGCAAAAAAAATTAATTTAGTATTCAAATTCGTTAACTATTTTTTCGTGTAGATAAAAAATTGCAATTGAGAGAAGAGCTATAAAATGGGAGCGCAAAGTGGAATACGTTATTAATTAACTCGATCGAAACGTTAACATTACATCGAATATATGGAAAATTTTTAAGCATCTGAAATATCACGACACTAAATCTAGCGTTTCCCTCAAGGAATCTATGAAATTGTCTCAAACCAAACACCACTGTCGTAGGTTTTGACGATCACAGTTGTTTTTAATTTCCTCCGAGTATGGTGGCAACCATCACCAGTACATCGCGTGCAGCAGCATACGGTTGAGAGAGGAACCTAAGCTCCGCTATAATGCGACCGTCTTCCCACAATTACAGAACAATTATATAGTGTGGCCTGTATAACGGATACGCGCGCTTGCAGCTCCAGGCAACACGAGGCAACGACCTAGGCTGACCGCAACGTCGACCTTCCGGCATTAGCTTTCATGGCTGCGGACAAATCCAAACTGTCGAGAAAATTCAAATTCATGGAACCCCAGGGTGAAAATATACGGTGTGAATTTACTTTTCATGTGAAAGTACTGCTTAGTTTTCTACTAAGCTTAGGAACTTCAAAGAGAAATACTACACTTACCGATGACCCTACGACTAAGTAAACCGTCTAACTTCTTATTAGCCTGACAATTGAAAATATCATCGAAATGACTATTTGTAGCTGCGTAGGTTAAAAAGAATTAGGAAAATATAACTTATCACCACTTCGACTCCGATTCTCCACACAGGTAAAATTACATGCCGACAAATATTTACTCTGAATTTAAAGATGAAGGATTTTGGTTTCACAAATTTTAAATTAGTCTATTAATTTCTTTTCAATCAAAAACTAGCTTATTCGATTGATGAACACAAATTTGACGGAAATTCGAAAATTTGTGTAATACATGATAGCGCGTTGGTTACATTAGGTTAGGTTAGATGACCGGGTGAACCATATATGACCCACTTCGGAAGCAAAGTTAACAGTAACTAAGAATCTGACGCACTGAGAAAAAGATATAAGTAATAACAAAACAAACTGTATTTGATTTCTATCGACTTGTGGGAATGAAAAACGGTTAAAACCAAAAAAACTTATTCCAAACAATTAGAAATTGAGTGTACCCTTACATACTGATACACAGTTGTTTGCTTGGTCCGTCGGTGACGCTCTTAAAGGATTTAGATAGCAGAGAATTCCAGAGTCCGTATTCCTAAACTAAACAGTGAGACTCTCAGGTGAGGCGGGAATGAAATTATTTCATACCAGAGTTACCGTAAATAAGTGGCCACCTTGAAAATTTGACATCATTTGTCCCGTTATTCTTAGCGGGGCACGTTTACACTACATTATATGTACTAGTACACATGTATTGCACAATGCCCTATGCGACGAAGTAAACCGATGTGATGAAATATATTTCTTTAAAAAAAAAGCTGACTTATAGCGTAAAATCTATGACACAAAAGCTAGTCGGTAGATAGTATATACCGGGTTTCCCACTAAAAATCTACCGTACTTTGATTTGATATTACTAGAAAACTATCGTTCGTATTTCAAGCCAGTAAAAACTAGTTCTTAAAGCAACCATTTATGCACCAATATTGGAATTTTCACTGATTTTCGTGATTAATTCACTGATGTTTTCAGTGGAGACCAGTAGTAGTAGCAGCAGCGAGTAAAGCAGCCTTTAGTAACGGACTATCTCGCACCGAAAGAGAAGGGATGAACTTCTCTTTCCCCGTTCCGATGAACTTGGGAGAACGGGGAATCTATGCATAAGGTGTGTTCCCACACAAGATCCCCTATGCATGGAAAGAGCTTGTTAAGAAGGGAGGAAGAAAAGAAAAGATAAAGAATCATCAGTGAAAAAAAAGGCATGAAAATGGAAAGAAGCAAAATGGACACGAAAGACACGAGTCCCAAAAGACTAGCTAACGCTGAGGTAACCTAACATTGTCCCCAAGATGATGCTAGTCCCCATAGCATAAGACAGACAAACCTAACCTAACCCTATTGCCTATGGCGTATCCTATGCCCCCTGAGGAATAGGTCACATAAAATTGTATGATTATGTGTAACTCGATTGGTCTGTGAACAAAAGAAATATAGTGGCTCAAAATACGGTTTTAAGATACGATCGTAAAAATGTCAGAAAACTAATGTTAATCACCTAAAGTAAAATTAGAGTAAGATCGTTCAACGATTCATTCGTCATCGTCAGTAAATCGCTGGTGGACATTTTTAGTTCGTCGAGGTCAAATTGTACGACAGCAGGACACGGCAGCGTCACGTATGCACGACTGCCTGGTAGTATAACCTTGCACAGTGTGCATCTGCGCACGTGGGCAGTACGTCATCGAAACTATTTACTTTTTACCTTCAAAATTTTTTGAAAGGGTGAATTTCCAGTCCGAAGTATTGGCATTTAAAAGTGTTGCTTTCCACGTTGCTTTCACCCCTTACGTACGAGATTCTTAACAGAAATCGACCAGTCAGCTCCTTACATGGGAACAACTCGAGACGTGAGCACAAAAAAGGCGCAAGTTCCTAGCAACGGGGGCAGGAATACCAGTCGATCAACTCGCAGAGCAATATTTCATGACGTCCATATGGAATACCACACGCACCTTGCACCTCAACACGCACGCCATCGTACTATGGGGAACACTTTTTCAGAAACTTTGAG
>VOMN01024952.1:7860-19530 GCA_014899125.1 Orchestia grillus
TGGTGTTGTATAGAGAGGGGGGGGGGACTTCGGACATACGACTAAGGTAGGAGTTACAGTTGCAAAGTTTAATCTATTCCGTCTAAAAATTTAATCTGATGAAATGGAGTTGTCTGTAAAGTTAATTAGGAAGTTTGGGTTGCTTATAGCCTATGAGCTTGTATTCTAGGTACTTAAATGATACTGCTCATTATTCCCTGAAGTTAATCAGTCTAATACGGTATTGCTCAAGCGAATACTTCTCCGAGTCGGATTATAAGAGTTTATTTTTGAGGCGTGAACAAGCATTTCAGCTGAAACGTATCACAACAGATGCTAGTACAGTTTCTCATTCGCAATGTGACGTTGGTTGGTTCAACTCGGCTGTAGCTGTGTCCTAAGTCCCCCCCTTTTTTACGGTGTTACACTTTATCGTGAGATGTCGATTTCCTCGAAGATAACCTCATGTCAGTTCTGGTAACGTTGGCCAGATCCGCGAAGTCCAGCAAGAAGTATTTTCTGTAATTTTCTCTCCTTTGATTGCTATGTAGCTTCCAATATACCGTATTTTTTGCCGATTGTTGATGGTATGCAACGAGCATTAGCTGCGTTGCTGCTGGTTGGGAACTGTTGTCTTCACCCTATGGCATTCTTTGCAAGAATTCTTAAGTTGATCGACTCTGAAAGGGATGCTAATGATGAACTCTTTCATATCCCCGAGAGCCATATTGTTCTTTTAAAAGGATGTGCTAGTTTTTCGATGACTGGTAAGTGCAATCTTATTGCACACGTACACAAGGCTGGAGCTAGTAGTTTTCCGTACTCTAAGCTAAATGCAGCCTTAGCCTAAAGAACTTCCGTCTTAAAGAGATGTGCTTAGTGATAGTTCTTTGTGCATCATCGGGTTTAGCTACCACGTGAGGCTATGAATCTTTTGTGCTTCACAGTGTATTCGGACTTGTGGTGTACATCATAGAAATTCTTTGTGAGCGAGAACTGACAACAAACTCGCTTGTCCAAATTCCATAGCCATTAATTTGTTTCACTAGTGACGTGCACTTGCTTCTCTCTTGTTAACACCGGCATTATTCTTCCCCATGTTTAACGTGCGTCATGTTATGCCTGTGGTGTTTGCCGTGGGTGAGCTTTGTATTATTTCGCTCTGGGTTTGCTGATGTTCTCTTGCATGGGTCGTAACTGATAACTGATCGCATTGTTCAAAAATTAACGCGCTGAATAAATTGTGTCGTGACGCGGTATTCCTGGCGTGCTCACGTGGGGCTGGACTTGAGTTTATACAATCTCTTGTCCCTTCAAGGACCAGTTATCCTTCAAGGACCAGTTACCTTTTAAGGGCCAGTTATGCTGTGAGCTCGTTAATCCTATTATGAATAACCAGTGGTACTGTGACTTGAATCTGCATGCAGTCTATTTTAACAGTATGATCAGTGGTAATGTGAACCCGTTTCTTAAGGCTCTTTATAGCGTTTCGTGCAAAGCTAAATGCAGCCAAGTGCTAAAATAATTCGATCGTTATAGGGTTCAACGATGCACTATTGATTTCATTGAATTCCAGAGGCCTAGTATGAATTTATGGACTTAATTTTTGCCCCAGACACTCTTTATAACTCTAAGCTCTAAAAAAAATCCGAAGACCAATTTATGGGCTGGAAGATGACGCTGCTTTGCGCAAGTCAAGTACATACAAACGAGCGAATGGGATGTTGAACTTGTACCCTCTCATGAAACATGAGCAGTTTGGTGCGACTGTTAAGGTGACGCTCGCTTCTTCACGATCTCGTGTGCAGATTTACGTTTCACTTCGCCCTTCTTCGGTTAGCCTAGTTTGGAGACTTTGTCTAGCTCCAAGTACTATCTTCAGATACGACTCCACGTACCTTTGTCTGACTCTGAGTATTATCTTCTCCACGTACCGGTTATTGTATTTATCGCTTCTATTTCAGCATAGAAAATACGTTTTAGTTCTCGAATGATACTTGACGGGCGATGTTCTCCTGTAGCTGACGTGTGGCTATGTTTGAGCTGAATCTCTTTTGCTTACTCGCATCTCACGCGCGTTGCTGGCACGAGCGTATCACGCACGTGGATCTCTTTAACAGTAAACCAGCCATGTGAATGTCCGACGTGGGTGTCCAACCGATGAATAACCAGGGCACCTCAATGTCGCACTCCACCACCATCACACGTGGAGGTGTTGAGAATGTTCCTACTAGTCAGGAACCTGTACAATTTGTGCCGGGCTCAATCGCGATTAAAGGATGACCACTGGTGCTTGGTTGGTCGTTCCGTTTTGAAAGCACGCATGTTGATAGAACAGCTGGGAGACGCGTGTCGACAGCGTCGAAGCAGCTGGGAGACGCGTGTTGATAAAACAGCTGGGAGCACGCGTGTTGACAGCGTCGGAACAGTTGGGAGCACGCGTGTTGACAGCGTCGGAAGAGCTGATCGCTCGTTCACAGGATGTAAGGTCTCAGCCGTCGCCTCGTTCAGAGGCTGGTGACGGGAAGGAGTCGAGGGCGGGCCCAGCAGCAGCGCGGCGCTGGGGAGCGCTTGCTCTCGATGTCCTCCAGTTCCCGGTGCACGTTTTGGTGTTCCTGTTGTGCTGAGCAGCGGCGAATTATGTTCTTCTGTTATTTCAGAATAGGAATTTCGAGCTATCGGTGTTTGATTTTTACGGGTGTTGTTGCTTTGGGAATATGCGTTGCTTTGGGAGGTCGTACAGAAAGAGAAGCTTGGGTTATCGGCGAAGATACTTCGAGATTTTATCGTTTGTCGTGGAAATAATTGAAGAATCTAATTCCTTGGCTGTCCAAGTTGGTTTCTGCCATTTGAGCGTAGTGGTCTTGGTTGCAGTGTGGTATTTCGGTGAGTGTACTGCGAACGTTAGATGTTGAAAATGTTAGGGATACGCCCTGCAGTAATTGCGTCTTGATTGTTGTCTTTTCGCTTTTTGGACATACCTATTTTTGCTACATGATCAGTGCAGTGTGTAGGTAAGGAGAGGGGGCCAAATGGTACTTAGACATGTTCACTGTGTCTAGTGTGTAAGTAATACGATCTTTCACTGCAACCAAGGCCTTATGCTTTTTGAACGGCAACCAATTTTAACTTGAGCATTAGTTTAAAAATGATGTACAAGCCTCTGAATGGGGGACCGCTGTACGGAGTGTGTTTGGGGGTCTAGATGTGACCTTTGGGGGTTTAAATATGACCCCACCTAATGATATAACGCAAGAGGCCCCTCATACCCAGTCTAACCCACAGCTCGCTATGGGACTCGACCAACGGTAACCTAGTGCACCTCATGTCGCGCACAACCACGGGCGCTAGTGGACGTGTTGACCATAATCCAACCAATCAAGAACCAGTACAACTTGGCTCAACCACAAGCAGAGGATTCGTTGTGGCATTTCCGCTTTGTTGGACTCGATGTAGCGTAATTTCAGTGACTCGTGGTAACTGAATCTGCGCTTCCCAGCGCGACGTGGTTCCAGCACCTGATCTTGCGTGAAATCTACCAAATTCTCGGCCACAACCTATTGTTCGTCACGAATTCAATTCGATATGTTCGTGAACTGTGAACTCGAGTTCTTGTGAATTCGGTGCTCTCTCACTACCGGATTTGAGGATATAAAAAGGGTCGAAATTTCACAATGGATGGGTTGTATTGCGCAAAGTCAGAGCTCTCGTTAGACTGGGTATGAAACTAAGGGCCTAGTTTTGCCCATCCTTTGTCTAGCCCTCATTAATTGTGACTAGGTGCCGTAGTTTCACCCTCAGCTCCAATAAAAGCGTGGTATCATTGCTACGACGATGCAAAAAACGCACCGTGTAGACTAGTTAATCTTTCGCCTAGCCTTTTTAATTCTCTCTCGTGCTCTTGATAAGCTAAGGTTAGGTGACAGCTTGACTAGTTTAGTTGCGGTGAAAAAGCACACTGATGATTCTGTTGGAGAGCGCGAGGTACTGTCGTTCCTCGGCGGATTTTCTACCACTTATGAATTAAGTTTTAAGCTCTCACCAACTGGGAAGTTTTAACAGTTTATCGAAGTGGCCCACTTGATTTCGCGTTCTCTTGTCAATTTGCGTACCTGTGTAAGCTTACCATTGCATCCGATCTGACCAGAAGTTATCTTATCTTCCGTTGATGCAACGTGAGGCGACATGGAACGTCATCTACGCAGAGTTGGTGACTTGTACAACATCGTGTGGTGTCACGTGCCGTGCCTCCATTGACGTTGCCTCCAGCTCAATTCTCAGTATTAACCCTCATCTTCCAGAGTGGGGTTCTCTATCAAATCTAAGGGTGCCCGCACACCAAAAGCGTTAAAGCGAGAAGATGGCATGCGAGAATGCAAGAGTGGCTTGAGAACACGGTAATGCATTCAAGTGCACACACCAAAAGCGTGCATGCGCGAGATTGCAAGC
Organism: Orchestia grillus; assembly: GCA_014899125.1. Classification (NCBI taxonomy): domain Eukaryota; kingdom Metazoa; phylum Arthropoda; class Malacostraca; order Amphipoda; family Talitridae; genus Orchestia; species Orchestia grillus. The sequence continues at coordinate 12,289 of VOMN01024952.1, forward strand.
GTGCTGAAGATGGTCTTTCAGTCTTTCATGCACTCTCGCTTGCCTGCACTCTCGCTTTAACGCTTTTGGTGTGCGGGCACCCTAAGCTGCCACGACCATTAATTACCTTGGAATTGGATATTCTGTGTGGAGGGCAGAGCGTCATTGCATGTGGGAGCTCCATGCTCGGTCGCTGTAAAATTTTGCTGTTCTTTTAAACTCTTGCAGCGTCGAGTGCCTCCTTGCTAGCTTCAGGACGGCCATCTCAAATTGGAGAAGATGACGCGTTTCTCAGTGTGGCCTTCACTAATCCAAACTAAACAGCGCTTTTTGGACGCATCGCTTGGTAACCCAGTAACGCAGAGTTTCCCATCATTCTAATTCAGGTAGAATTTCCACTCCCGACAGAGGCAGAATTTCTGGATTCCCGCGTTATTGAGGCTGCTGGTGTAGCTGCGGCTACCCTCCTGATTGCTGCTAATCCTAGACCAGTAAAAGCGATAAACTCGTGTGTGTGTGTTTTTTTTAATCCTTTCTCTCCTGTCCTGACTAATCACGATAACAGTTTCTCCGTGTCTGCTTGCGCTAAATTCGGCACTTGAGTACGTCTCTTGTTTTCTATTGCCACTTGAAGTGCCTCTAATCGCCCACTGCCTATATGATCACGTACGGCCTTTATAATCACACAAGACCTTTATGGTACCTGTATAATCGCAAACGATCTGTATAATAACTACTTAACATTCACTTGTACATTCACACCCATATCCGTTCGCCCATCACTCATCATTCTAACTGCGATCTTCCGAATTCGTGTGCAGATTATTTTCTCGGTAACGTAATTTTCTAATTCAGGGCGTCCAATGCGACGTCACTTGACCCTATTTGATGTGTCTGGATTGCTTCGTGTCAATTGGAGACCTCAAAATGGTTTTAATTTGTCATGCCTGCGCAGTATTGTTTTTATTTTGCTTATTGTTTTTAATATATCACCAGAAAATTGGTGAAAAATGAACAATTCCATCTTTTCTCGTAACTGTGGATCATGAACACGATTTTTCTCTGCTAACATTTGTGTTTACTTGTGCATTTGAAACAGGTTGAAAGCTCATGATGTTATCGTAACTGTGTTGTGAAATTTCGTTCCTAAATTCACTGTTCACCTCAAAATTTGTAGTGTACATGGACTTACTGCGTACCGTGAATAATGTTGAACAAATTTGGACTGGAATGTTTATCACCAAAGAAATCGCGGCCCCTTTGTTTGCTCAGTTACTCAATTCGGTAAAAGTTTTCTTGTTCGCTTTTCATTCGAATTTGGATGATCCCATGTCTGTAATTTCTCATTGTCATCTCACTATCATGTATAATTGTACACGTGTTCGCACCTTTCTGAACATGCTACATGTATGTTTATTTGCAAACTATATTCGATCACTGAACACGCCTGCATGCCATGTTAAATTCCTTCGCATGATATTTTCTTTGCCCTTGCATACCAGCTGTGAGAAACGTGCGAAAATGTTGCTGTTATTTCGTTATTGTTAATTTCATTTAATTGTTCGTTGTTAATTATCTCGTTTGGTTGCTAAAATTCTTGTCTCAAATGTGCCGAGATTGAATTCATCACTTGTACTTCTAGTGAATTTTCTGAAGACAGCTTATACATTGGCAACGCACGGCCGGCATATTGTACTCATTTCATTATTTGTTTCAATATTACGTCATTCAAATGTTATTAATTTAAGTAGCTAGATTAATTTCATGGCTTAATTTTTTTTAACTTTTTCGTAAATTGATTTCATTTATATGCGAAATGAATTAAAGTTGTGAGTATAACATTATACATAATGAGAACATAACTGTAAATCCCAACTGAGAATATTCGGCAGCGTTTTCTAAATTTGAGAATATTTGGCAAGGCTTTCTAAATTTGAGAATAGTTGGTAGCGTTTTCATACCTGTTCACTGCGTCTTTATGACCCGTACAGCTAATGAAAAGGTTTTATTTCTGTTAGAACGAGTCAATAGCTTCCTGAGATACCTCATTTCTGCTTGCTCACTCCAGTTTCATCTCAGGGGCTATATGTTGGGCAATAGGGTTAGGTTTATCTATCGTATGCTGTCACTATGGGGTCCTCTAAGAGCACTGTAAGGTTACCTCAGTTAGAGAAAGGCGTTCGGACTTCAATATTTCATGCACTTTACTGCCTTTTATGTTCACACTTTCTTAGTTATCTCTTTTTTGTCTTTTCTTCCTCTTTATTCTTGACTTGCTGTCTCTATGTGCATGGGATCCTGTGTGGGAACCCACGTTATGCATGAGTACCCCGTTTACAGTCCACACTAAATGTTCCTTCGGTGCACCGTAGTCCGAATTACTGAAGCTCTACACTCTATACGACTTCTACTACTTGTACTGCTACTTCAATTCAGGAAATAATGGTCTCTATGCTTGTTGTCCTCCTGAAAAAAATGTAACATTTATCACGGAAATTATTTCACTCAGAGGAAGATCATTTGGGAATCCCGTTTCTCTAACATTTGCTTTACTTGTTGCATGTGTTTACCTAAAGCTCTAAATAATATGCGTTACTTTATCATTTCATTTTTTTCATATGCACCATGTTTTCATGTATATGCATTATTTTCTTCACCCCTTACACCCATGTCCTCTTCGCGTCATTGACGAAATATCTTTCATTCAAGTCCATTGACCATATCCCGCAGTTGAAACCATCAGTATAACCTACGTGTATTAAAAAACCAGGAGTGCTCGACGTACCTTAGGAACGTTTGTAGTGTCAAGTGACGTCAGTTCGAACATCACTCTTGACTCCTAAAGTGCGATACTATTTGAACCTTCCATGAGAAGTGAACATGCTGAGCAGAAAACGAGTGTGGCACGAGGCTCTCGGAACCCATGTAACAATTTCCGCTCTGTAAATACGAGGGGCAGTCCAGACGTTCACCCAAACGGTCTAAAATGTCTGTGTTCAAGTCTGCTGTTATTTTTCTACGCACGATTAGATATTATCTGTGCGCATCTGTAACCAATGTTCCTGAAGGTAAATTCCATCTTTCTAGAGTAGCAGGGGCTGCTGAAAATTCCAGAACTAACTTGAGCAGTCGTGTGTGAACTTTTTGACTGCCCCCGTAATTTCTGATGACACCACTCGTTTGGTCAAGACGTTGTAAAGCTGCCGAGCTGTGAAGACGGTCTTGTTGAAATTATTTAGGTTTTACTCGCCTCTCTTCTGCGCGGGCACAGTCAATGTAAACTGAAGAGGACTCTGTTTCTGCGAGTTTTGCTCTGGGTATGACTGCGGCTCATGTCAATGTTCCAGTTTATTTTCTTCTCCCGAAAAATTTCACTTTTATGCTGATGTTTCCGCTTTCCCCACGAAATAAGAATTAGTTCTCTTACTACGAATAATTACCGGGCGAGTTATCGCGTTGAAAAAAGAAAAAACAAAAAAATAGACAAGAAAAAGAAGAACGTGTGTGTCCTCGTTAGCTTACTTCAAAGTCTTCATAGAAGCGACCCTAGATTCCCACCCCACTGCACTTTCAGCAACGCTTGGATTAGGCCTATGTTAGGTTATTTTCATTGTATTGGTCTACGTCTGTTGAAAGGCAAGGCTCGTATTCATGACTTTTTGTCACTGTTCACTGTATTCTTCAGATTTTTGTTGTTTTACATGCCCACTATTACTGCCCAAACGCCACTACAGTGATTAGTGGAGGAGAGCCCTTCATGAAAAGTTTCTTTTGGCAACGAACCGAGATTACTGTGAATGTTACGCCTTTGCCGTAGGTGTAGCGTTCCTCCAGTGTTCCCTTCGATTTGCATAAGAAAGAACCGTTATTAATTCCAACACGTTTTACCATTGGGTTTTCAGTGCCTTGCAACTACTGGCGTGGTGAGGGATGTAAGCAATGTGTGGTTTAAGCTTCCTTTTCCAAGGGAAGTGCTCCCTGGTTACGTAAAATACCTTGCCTGAGCCGGGATTTGAACCCTGAACGTCCCGGGTGCGAGGCCATCACGCTAGCCAGTACGCCATGGAGCCCACAACCAAGACATGCCTAGAGGAGGACCTCTCAGTGAGCCCACTTCTTTTCAAACTAAAAATACGAAAAGACGCGTTACAAAGCAGACACTGACAGGTGTCAACTGAGCACGCGCTAAGTGCATAATGAGTAAATATTTTTTGATTTAATATTTTGTTACTAAGTTTTCCCGCAAAATGCGAGCATTCTCTCCATATAAATGAGTACTCTAGTTTATTCTTGTACGCATACTCATTCGTATGAGCTTGTGTTGTGCATTTTACTTGTATGCTTGTTGCTAGGCGAATGTGTAAGTTTTTTTTGTCTCGTCATTCAAGAGGAAACACAAGCAACCTATGTCGCGATGAAATGGAACCCAACTTTGAGTGGGATTCTGCTGTTTATTGCCGTTTTACGTTAGTACAATTAAAATTCCTGGGGAATTCTGTAAATTGGGATCGAGATGCTAAAGTTTAGTGTATTTGAAATTTGGGTGACGTTTCGGATGGAAATTTGCTCTAGCTAAGCTATTCGTTCGTTCGCAACTGCGGAAATGTTGAAATATTTAGTGGAGCAATTTTTGTTCCTTAGTCCTTATCTCATTACTAAGCCTGACGACGTAACCAGTCGCAAACCTTTTACCTCGCTACAAAATGCTACCTACACTAAAATGCGTATTTGCCAGCGCGTTCGATGCCCACCACCATTGTATAACTCGCACCCGTATTTTTTCTGGAAGGAAGCGTACTGTGTTCAAGAAACTGCACCATTTTATCCTAAAGCCATTAACTCAGGGAAGCTATTTAATGACGTGAATTATCATGCGATACTAACACGCTGCAAGAACGAAGTGAGATAGCAAATACGACACGAAAAAAGTAACTTCAGCTGAGCCTCTCAACAACGGACCTCGTTTCGACGGTGATCAGAACAATTGGGGTGTCTGAAAATGCCCGATGTGGTCGATCTCGAAGTACGATTCCTAAAATTACAATTTGAGCTTTAGTTTGGGGAGGTAAGCGCCTCAAGTTTTTCAAAACGTGGGATGTTGCCTACAGGCCCAGCATTATAGGACCGCTTCTCCCCCGTTTTAGTCCGTTGTTTCGAGGGCCAACCGTAGTCGCTACAATGATTGTGGACGGGCTCTAGAGCAGGGCACATCACAGTGGTGCGCGGTGCATTTCATTGTGACTGCACAATTCACTAAACTTGGCTTTGCTTTGTCCAGTTCGTTTTGTTTTAGAGTTCACTATTGTTAGTGCAATAGCTGCATTATGAGCTCATTGTGCTCGATATAGGCGCTGGTTTGTTGGAAGAGTTGTTTGAGCTCGAGGTTTTTATGTTGAAATCCAGTTTCAGCGTGGAAATCTAGCGCGGTGGTAAATCGTTAGTGAACTCTCGTGATGTATGCACTACAGAAACGATCTGATATAGGAGTTATTGTGCGTTGCACTAGGCTTAGTAATGGTCTTCGGTACGTGAAAAAAATCTTCTAGCCTGGGATCGTGAGAATTACCTCTTCGGTGTACGTGTACTTTGTTATTTTCCAGATACCCTCGCGATGTTGACGAAATGTCAAGTTTTACGTAAGGAGGAACCGAATACCCACTTGGCAAGCAACAATTCCTTTGATAATTATCTAAAAATTGTCGGCACAATTCTCCCACCTTTTTGTGGATCACGGCAGACGTATAATTTTGGTTCACGGCAGACGTATAATTTTGGTTCGCGGCAGTCGTATAATTTTGGTTCGCGGCAGACGTATAATTTTGATGCCAGGTAAACCTATTGGTTACCGACCGCCGTGAGAGGAAGCCTTGTGTCTATTGTAGCGCCCAGCCCCGTTTAATCTTTCATATCTTGAATTAATTTACGTGTGAGAGGTAGATTGATGCATTTCTCCATACACATGTCTGCAATATGTGAATAGCTAAAAAGTTTTAAAGAAAAATGTAATTTTAATTATAAATTGTTCAAACAGGGATATATGTGTACCAATAGTGCTCTCAATTGCCGCGCACTACGCATTATTTGAATGGGGGACATAATTTCTGAGAGCCTCAAGGGTTGAGAGTGGCCTTTATATGGCAGGGTGACCGGAGAACAGGTGAGCGCGCAGCCTAGGGTCCGGGAGAAATAAATAAAGAATGGGAAAGGATGTAGAATGGGACAGAAAACGCAACAGGGACGAACCAAGTAAACCATTTTTGGATTTCAGTCAGAGACCCATGANTCTTCATTTTCAATCATCCCACTAGTGCAGAATGTGTTTTTTTATTACCTATCACCCGGGGTTTCAAGACTGTGTTGCCGCAGTTAATCGTTCGTGTTGAGGGTTTAATATATATTATATAATTTGTTTTTGTTTTCAACGAACATGGAAGAGTTTTTATTTACTTTATTTGTATATTGCTTAGTTGTACTATATAAAATTCTACGATAATAATTTATAATGTGGTAACTCTTTGGCGACGCCCTGTGTAGGTTGGCAGCAGGTCCCTCGTTAATGGGTTAATGAGGTAAAAACCTGTACCGTGTACGTCTAATTTAACTCATCTGAACCGAAATGCGTAAACGTAAATCCATCGTCTGCTCACGAAGCTAATACTTCATTCGCATCGACTCATTACTGCCCACGTGGATTTCAAAATCCACGTTCATAAAGATGCTATTTTTTCATCCAAAGCTAAATACAGCCTCATTACACCTATACATAAGGCTACAGGTAGTTTTTCGTAAAAAGCCAAATTCAGCTTCATTCCAAAGTTAATTTATTCGGCGAAGAGTTACGGTTACACATCACCGAGTGCACGTGAAATTATCACTTTGTGTCCCCGCCGCAGATTCCAGGGGCGCGACACCGACCCTGTGGTCCGAGTCAGGCAGCGAGCAGCAGCAGCAGTACAGCACGGGGTCCTTGCCCCCCCGCCTGAGGGGGCCGCGGTCCTCTCGGGGGCCCGACCGCCGCCGACTGGCTGATGAGGAGGAGACGGTGCTGGATGATGAGCGCGCCGCCGACTCGGCCAGCGTGGGCAGTGTGGACCGGGGTCTGTGTACTGTGTGTTGTGTGTGTATTGGTTGTGTACTGTGTGTGTGTATTGGCTGTGTACTGTGTGTGTGTATTGGCTGTGTTCTGTGTGTGTGTATTGGCTGTGTACTGTGTGTGTGTATCGGCTGTGTATTTTGTGTTTCGGTATTGGTTGTGTACTTTGT
>VOMN01024958.1:0-29298 GCA_014899125.1 Orchestia grillus
GCCTCCCCCGCTGCCTCCTGCAGACCTGCGCCTCAGTAGGCCTCCCCCGCTGCCTCCTGCAGACCTGCGCCTCAGTAGGCCTCACAGGGCACCCAACAGGGGGGCGTGAGTGAATGGAGTAGTATTATTCTATTGTGATTCATTCTTATTAATTCGACCAAATCATCTTCACAGAGCTCAGGCAGATGTCAGAAAGGACTGCATGTGTGTGTGCTCTCAACGCACTGTAGCAGCGCGCTCTAATTCACCGAGAGAAAGTGCGAGCAAGAAGTCCATCAGAAATCTGGTTTGAGACCTTGGCCAATGAGTGATATGGGTATAAATTTGTGATTCGCCATCAATGGTCTCACTAAAATTATCGTGAGTTTGAGCTTTCGCTAATTAAGAACTCGAGAATTCTAGCGCTATGCTGTACTCGTACCATTCGTGCTTGTGGTGAGGATAAGAAATCAGAATTGGTTATTTATAGCTCATACAATAGTGCATTTTCAGGGATAAATTATTTTCTCCTATAAAATTTGCCCATTTTAGTGATCTTAACTATTTGTACACAGTGACCTGGTGCATACGTCTTGTCTATCTTATACCACCAAAAATCTTGACTCCTCAACAAAATCCGTTGAAAGTGTGGTCAAGTGATAAAAATTGCGAGCTATTTTGTAATCGGGATGTAAGTTGCGCACTCAAGTTGTTATTCCTGTTATGTTAACTCGATGGGCTCCTGCACATTGACTGTAATACAGTTTGGTGTGGCAGGTGGAGCTGTAAGTTTCAGCTCAGATGAGCGTGAAAGCAGCAAATCCCAATGTTAACCACGACCAGCCTTTTGGCAGCGGTCTACATCTGTCTTAATCGAAAAAATATATGTCTATGTTATAAAAACCTTTGTTAGCTGAATGAAATGAATATATGAATAAATCCCATTTATTTATCTGGGTAAATATTTACAAATTCTCATGTTTTTTGATAATGCGAGTAATCTCACGAATTTTTTACTTAATTGGTCATAAGGATGTTCAAGTCGAAGAAAGTCCGAGATCACTGATTGCATCTCAGAAATCGTCCCAGACACCGATTCGAGAGGGACTCAATGGAACGGAGTCGAAGCGTCCGCGCTGCTGTACATTACACAGTAATTCGCCTCACTCTCACCTCGCCAACGTCATGTTAAGACTCACCTCACCGCGTCACCATGCTTTGCTGGCTGCCCTGTCTACCTATTTGCTGAGACATCTATAATTACCTAGGATTATCTCTAATTTCAGCTGTCCAAGCGCCGAAATCACATCTGGATACTTGATAATTATAGATGAGGTCGCGAAAAAGTTCGACCGGCTGTGACAGTGAAAAGGTTCCGCGCTGTGCGACTGCAGGGCAGGTCCATCTTTGGCTGTGGGACCGAAACGGCCAGTTTTGGTCAGTGAAATTTAGCCCTCGCGGCGGTTTTATCTTAGAGCCTGAGTTTGACGTGCTTGAATCTCACTCCTTTTCTGCAGTGCGTCATAGAAATTGGCTTTCCTTTTCTAAAGGGCTGTAAAAAAATATGCTGTCGATAGTTCATGCTTATCCTAAAGTAAATGTAGTACTATATTAACCTAAGTATTGAGTGCAACCATTTTCTTCTAGTAACCTATACTAGTGAATCTATACCCTTCCGGTTATTCTATATTTCACTGTTGTCATTTACCCTCTTTTCCCCCTCTTTCCCAGGTAGGAACAAATTATAAGCTCGTGATTTGTACCATAAGGTTTTTTTAGAATAAAGATTGCAGTTGTTGGAATCCAATTATTTGTCGTAAATTGAGCTGTTTTCTGACACTTTTTGCTGACATTGGCACATCTTACCGTATCAGAGGAACGTGCTACTCAATGTCTGTGCACCATGTCGGGAAAAGGTCCTATACTCACCATCACTGTGTCTCACCACATCAGGAAAAGGCTGTACTCAACATCACTTAGTATCACCATATCACACTCACCATCACTGTGTATCACCACATCAGGAGAAGGTCCTACCCACCAGCTCTGTCAGAGAACTTTAAAAGTCCCAAGAGCGCGGCTGCACTACAGCGAGGCACGGCTTCTGGCGCCGTTGACAGGTGGTGCTGTCGATAAATCGTGCGTGGACGTCTAATTACTAACGTAAACAGGGGCAGTGCCCCTCGCTCCCCGCCAGGGCAGCCGTGCAGCGCCCGGCCTGGGAATATTACGGGCACATTCCTCAATCGGGAGATTTGTGGCCTCTGATGCGTTTAGTAGCACATGGTGCCCGTGTTCCTTCTGTCCATTTTTCTTCTTTGAGCTTTGGTAATACTTTTTTGGGCTTGGACAATATTTCTTTGGGCTTGGATAATACTTCTTTGGGCTTGGATAATACTTCTTTGGGCTTGGATAATACTTCTTTGGGCTTGGATAATACTTCTTTGGGCTTGGATAATACTTCTTTGGGCTTGGATAATACTTCTTTGGGCTTGGATAATACTTCTTTGGGCTTGGATAATACTTCTTTGGGCTTGGATAATACTTCTTTGGGCTTGGATAATACTTCTTTGGGCTTGGATAATACTTCTTTGGGCTTGGATAATACTTCTTTGGGCTTGGATAATACTTCTTTGGGCTTGGATAATACTTCTTTGGGCTTGGATAATACTTCTTTGGGCTTGGATAATACTTCTTTGGGCTTGGATAATACTTCTTTGGGCTTGGATAATACTTCTTTGGGCTTGGATAATACTTCTTTGGGCTTGGATAATACTTCTTTGGGCTTGGATAATACTTCTTTGGGCTTGGATAATACTTCTTTGGGCTTGGATAATACTTCTTTGGGCTTGGATAATACCTCTTTGGGCTTGGATAATACTTTTCTGGGCTTGAATAATACTTGTTTATTTTCTAAACGTGTGTGCCCCAGGCAAGTGCCATGCCTTCCCCTTTATGCTACACAAGTAGTTACATTTTGCGTCAATGACGAATTATGAAAATAATTCAACATTATGATGGATAGTACGATTAACAATCTAACGTAAGGTTTTCATATACTACTGAATATTTTATGGTGCCCTGAGAGGTAGGCACGGAACATGCCTGACGCTGTGTATGTATATTCATACGTACATATGTATATGTAGACCAGTATGTATTTGTAAATACATGAGATATTGAATAAGCTATTTTCTATGACATCTGAATTTTTTTCATGTCATCACCTGTTGGAAGGCAGTTTATTATAACACCTAATTATAAATCCGCTGCGTTACCTCAGTACAATTGCCTGATAGATTACATTCTTATAGGCGTCCACTATGACCACTTGTTGGCTGCAACACGAAATATTCAGCTGCTCTGAGTAGTCAATCCCATATATATGTAGATAGAATTACACTTTTGTGCTCGCTGAGGTGCTTTTTAATCAAGCTATGTGTCGCACTCATGCAATAGGGAAGTTTGGAACGAAGACGAAGCTGTGTCGTCATCGTTACCAGAAGGGTTTTGTCATCGATAGCCCCTGTAGTCTGTGTGTACATTTTTCCTACGCTGTAGTGAAGCAGTTTGATCTGTATGTTAAAGCTCACAGAAGAGAGACAGTCCCTTCAAAATAATGAAAGAGACAAGCGTATTTACACAGGTAAGTCTCTTGAGAGTACAAAATCAAAGAGTACTTATATACGCTTCCGCGAGTATTAATTACATAATTATCCTTCAGAAATACATTTTTTCTGAATAGTTATTGGATGCGCATAGTTAGGGATGACACGGTAGCACAAACCAAAACTATAATCCTTGAACCCGGAAATAAAAGGAAAAGCAGGAGGAAATAAGGAATCACTCGAGAAGAATGGCGCTCGAAATTAACATCAGCCACTCGCATGGCACTCAGGTTAAGAGCAAGAAAATGCTTAGAGACAAAAGGTTTGCAGTTTACGCCAGTCTCGCTGTCGGTAGCTGCTGAATATTAGGTGGTCACGTCAGAACAAGTACCGAGTCACTGATGCCTTATGCTGACCACGACAGACTGCATTTGCATGGGTATGTTTCCTTCAGTGAGTGAACCTTATGTAAATAGATTATAAAATTAACTTCGACAAGGTAGGGGGATTCTGCTACAATGAATGACCCGAAAATAAAATCATGTTTCGAATATATTCAATTTGAATTACACTACAAATTCAGTTCAGATTAAGTGTAAGCATTACACAAATTAACCGCTGTGATAATTATCTTCCAATTGTACAAAAATAAAAGGAATAAAATAAATTTCAGTCATGGCATGATATTATAAAACACTGCATTTTAGAAGCTTTGCTCATTTCAGTGCGAATTAACAACTCCAATACAAGATGAACAGAGACTCAGTTAAATAGTTCATAACAGTGAAAGTCACGATAAAGAAGCTTCCACGAAAACCACAACGTTCAAGAGCGACAATCACGTTCGGTAGTTACAACATAGTGCAAAGCTGACTCTAAACAGGGAATCAGGTCGGCGATTACTAATGTATTCTTCACAGAATGCTCAATGAAATGTACCTGCATTGTCCTCACGAATAAGCAAGAGGCATCCTGCTTCAGTCAAGTTTTGGTTATGCTCTTGTCAGGATCTCACCCTTTGAATGTAATTCGGAGTCAATGAAGCGGCAGAGAAATTACAGAAGAGACAGTGAATCCATCAGTCTAAGATCTGTGAGGAACGAAACTATGAAAGTGAATCATGCAGGTACGTAAGGATGAAAATTTCATACTTATGTTTATACTTTCGTTTCGGAGACGTTTGCGCTCGCAGCTATAATACATCCAGGACGGGTTAACCACTCCCGCTGTAACTAACAGGCACTGTCGCCACATCTAGAAACATCTAGTTTAGTTCGAGGCCAGTGAATATTCGCCTGCACCAATCGTTTCAGTTCAGGTTTGAACGAACTCGAACAGTTAGCTGCTCACCAATCGGACAAAATCCCGTAACCAGCGACCATTTCCGAACGTACTTACAAGAATTTCGCGAGGTTTGTTGGTGTATGCATTCCCTGCAAGAATAAGCATGTGCCGCTTGGCAATAGCAGTTACTAACAGGAAGATCAGCAGAAAAAAATCAGCAGGGTAGCAGCATGAGCTAACCAACATGTTATTTGGAGGTCAACCGATCAATAACGCCAGAAGCAACAAGGGAGACAATGAGCACATGGTAGGGAACAAGAACTGGAGTAATCAAGACATGACGAACAACAACACGACGGCAGTTCGCTCAACAACAACACAAGGAGTGCACCGACAGCGTCAGTTGTGCTATTGATCCTCTGAAAGGAGCTCAGCCCCCTCGATAGAGAGCAGGGGACGCTGCTCCCTGCATCCGCTTGTGCCTCCTGCCCCTATTCTAGCCTTTCAATTGAAATTCTCGCTCAATTTTAATTCCACACAATCAACCAGTTCATAAGTACCTCACTGAGGTATACGATTGTGCGATAATAGTGTGCGAAAGCTTGTGGAGATTTCAAAGTTTAAATCCATTGCTCTGTGATAACATTGATTCCGGGATAAGTGATAATTATTAAAGTCATCTACTGAATAAAGTGAAGGGGTGTATCTTTTATCCATGCACCAAAGCCGTAGAACCGCTATGGGTGTCGTATGCGTTATGCTTGTCTATAGTCCTACATCAATATTTTATCTCTACTCAGTTCTCCCTCCATGATATCTGTAATGTTAGTATTAAACTTTCGGAGGAGAATGAATAACAGAATATTAGGATTTTCCATTCTTGTGACCGTTGCTCGACAGCATTCTTTCAGCTCTACATAATGAGCAAAGATTATTAATTAAAATTCGTTACAAGTATTGGATCCTTAAATGGGTTTTCATTTCTTCGATGAGTAATGATCGAGAGACACAAGTGTGCATCAAGCACGTGACTGTGATAGGCTGAATGACCGAGGATCTATAAAATTAAACATGATGTTGGAATTGGGTCTCAACCCCCAAAATTGGGTGTTATTGATAAAAATGGAGCCAAACACTTGATTTAGAGTCGATCATCCCTAGAGCTTCTTGACAATAATTATGATAATGGATTGTCATTACCTCTATCATGTAAAATAGAGTTGTTCCCGCATAGGGTGCTCGATAAATTCCAGCAAACAACCGTTTTATCTTCTTGTTCGTATCTTATAACATGTTCTATTTGCTTTTTATTGTACAAATACTTTCTTTGTTAATTGATGCTTGCTCTAGTTGATACTGCTCTAAGAGGGGACGACTGCAGATCGGTTGTTAACTGTAACCGATCTAGCGCTCTACATGGGAAACGACTACGCTGATAGACTCACGCATTATGTTTGGGTGCGATACTATCAATTCTTCTATGGTAATAAATGGAAAACTACGCGTCCCTGTTTTTCGCCTTGGCTCAGTGTTATGCTACCACTCATATCGAACTCTGTTCTCAAATCAGGGTGAATTTGAACACCGCAGCTTCTGCATATTTTGATCATTGACCGCTAATGGTTATATCAATTGGACGGCTGAGTTAGGCGAGGTTAGATTAGGTTAATTTAGTTCATGTAGAACAGCTTAGAACTTAAATAACTCTTATCTTAAATAATCTAACCTCTTATACGCAATGCCATTTACAGTTTTCTTCAGGAGCTAGAGCAGATGTTTACCCATAGGGAACTTTTAAGCTACTGAACAGCAAGTAAATCTCTATGATCGGGACCGATGAAAGTCATAAAATTGTGTGTCGGAGCAATTTTCGAGGAGGGAAAACGTTGGTCGTTCATTGAGAGCGAAGATTTGATGGGGCACACCGTGGAGTCGGTGACCCGCCAGGGGCGAGCGTGCGAGATGTGCTGCGCCTCTCGCTTATAGATCAAAGCGTCAACAGGCGGCCGCTACTAAAGCTTTCAGCAGAGCGCATATTGCTGCTGCCAGCGTGAGGGTTACGCGTCCCCTCTCTCTGCGTGCGAGGGGAGACTTGCACGGAGGGAGGGAAGGCCAGCCATACGGAAAATAGGAGGAAAGAACGAAGGAGATCGGTAAGGAAAATGGGAAAAAATGAACCCTGGGGACGAGGAAGTTAGCAAAAATGACACGAGAAGACGACGAGGTCAACTATGCAGTAAAAAACAGAGTGAACTCTTGAAAAATAAAACTGATAGTTAAAAGGCCAGCAAACAGCAGAAATCTAGACGAGGAAAACGAGAGTCGTAAAAATTTGAGAGAATTTTTGAATGGCAAAAAAAGTAATGGACTGGGCAATAAGCTACAGAGCATTTGGTAACCTTTGAATGAACATTGCTGAGAATTGCGTTACTTGTAATTTCAGCTTGTTGACAATAAATTGTAATTATTTCTTCAATTTCTGCATCGCACTAAGCTTGGAAGTTGAACCCCTTACGCAAGGGCAAAAATTAGAACGCATATGTATGCAGTAGCCGCACGGCAAACCTCATGGTATTTCTGAAGTAGTTTTTCTTTTTTAACGTGCGCACATGTGCAATGAAGCTATAGCTTCATCATAGACCAGACAGACTCTTACTTAGAATCAAGTTCTCTGCATATATTTTCTACCAAAAATTCTGGTTTTAGTATCAACCATTCGTTTAGTTCCATCAGAGGAAACTAAGAAAATAAGCAATGAGTCTCATTTTATAATTATCTAAAGAAAATAAAAGTTCTATAGAACATTGTGCGTAACGAAAACTGAGCCGGATCCTTCTGGGCAGCTGCATGATCCTGCGTTGTTGCTGGGCTTAGTCGTGTCGTGGTCGACATCGTGGAATGCAATTTTAAAGAGATTGACTTTTCCATTGAAGTCCTTCTCACTAGGAAGTTACCGTATAACGATAAATTCAGCAAAGTTTTTCTCTATCAAAAAAGAATGTTAATTACACTTTGTCTAGGAGCGTCTCCAAAAATCTCCTAATATTCTCCAATTTTATGTAGTAAGAGCCAGTGGACGCAACATAAGAGCCGTCTCACGACCCGTGTGCCATGGAGTGGCGCGAAGTCCGGCGAGCGCCGTCAGAGGCAGGACCTCTCTGACGACAGCAGTCGCTGGCTCGGGAATTTGGGGATTTGCTGCAGGGTTTGCAGAGGATCTGTGCAGAGTTGCTTCATTGGTCTGACACGCGGGATCTGCGGTAAAGGATTTGGACTACAAATCCTCCTTGTGGGGCGAGGGAAGTTAAATGCTTTCAAAATGGCCGCCGAGAAAGAAGCTATGCGCGAACTATAAGCGTTCGATGCTGGGTTTTATTTCCCCTTGTTCGGAGAACAGCTAAGGGGACACGCAGACAAGTAAAGTTCAACATGCTTCGATATGACATCTCACCTGCCTCGCATTTTCAAAAGAATATGTGTGTACATACAAATGTAAGCCTACCAAATGTTTCGCTTCGGTGGTGAACATGAGCATAATATGCACAAGAACTTTAATTCTATATATATTCTTTACTGAAATGACATGGAAGCTTCTTCACTCCCTTAATAATTGAGAGGGTAACTTTCACAAAAAAGTTTTTTCAACACCGCAAGAAATGCTTGAACAATCTGCTTCTTGTTGAGAGAAGTTTTTTCAAATTTTTGTACCGGGATTTTGGCGCACGAGTTG
This sequence comes from Orchestia grillus, assembly GCA_014899125.1. Taxonomy (NCBI): domain Eukaryota; kingdom Metazoa; phylum Arthropoda; class Malacostraca; order Amphipoda; family Talitridae; genus Orchestia; species Orchestia grillus. The sequence goes on from VOMN01024958.1 coordinate 8,602, forward strand.
GATTTATATTTATTTTAATAAGATAAAAGGACCAAATACTGTGGCGTGAATGAATTTCAATTTGATGTAGAGAAGAGTCCGGTCAGATTATTAAATTTAATCGTAAACCCAAGAGCAGTAATTAAAATAAAATCATGAACTGATCCATAATCACGCTGCCTCCTGCATCGAGCGGTGCAGTTTATCTACGTTCCTTGAATTATATTTTTGACCACGTATGGTCAGTTATAAAATCACGTCGGCTTACATCGCTCCAAAAAAAAGCACTTACACTTCCACAGCTCTGGTCACATTTTACTTCAAAATTTATATTATCGTATACATTTAAGTTCATTAATAAACATTGAAATCAATTCACAGCTAATTGAGCTTATGAATGAACTAACTGAAAAATTGATTTTCTCTTCTCCTACTCAACTATCAAGTGTAGTTCCAAAACTTTGTCGAACATACATTCGAACATTTTCAGCGTTTTGAAAGATTTCTTTCGGGAGGTACGAAGCCTAACTTTACTTTCACGACTTACTTTTTTACAGATTTGTACTAGGAGTGATTTTCACAGATTTATCAAATTAATATGGTTGTTATGATGTTAGTGAATAGATGCACATTAATGCTGTTCTGTAGGTGGGTAGGCCTAGCCAGTGGCACTCGAGTGTGGGATTGGATCAGGTATCGCGGAAGGAGTTTTGTGTTCGGAACCAAGGACTCCACTTGATAAACAAAGGCAGGGACGTTCGGAAGTGCAGGAAACTCGTACCTTCGTGACCAAATGGCGCACAGCTGGCGATCCTACGGCGCAGAGGGTGCGAGACACTTACAGTACGATGCATCACTGAAATTTACAAAACTGCTTCTACATCTGCTTGCTGTAGAGGTGCATCGCTCCTGCTGTTATCGCGTCAAAAGTAATTAAGGAGAGAATTATGTACAATACTACAGACTTAAAATGTTTCAGGTGCACAGAGAACTTACAGCTCAAATTACGTGAACTACAGTGTTTTCTTCGGTTACAGCAAGCAACATTTATTGGTGAAGAACAACAAAGGATATCCGATAAAAATTGTACCCGTATTTAAGTTAGCATAACTCTAAAACTAAAATAGGTAAATAGTTTTCAAGAACGTCGTTTTGTTTGTCGATCTCTGCAAAATCTATGTTGAGATTTTCATAGGACTTCATATAAACTTGTAATTTCAGGAATGACTAAAGTCCGAGGTGATCAAAGAGTGCGAGCAAATAAAGGTCTACTTCAAAATATCAACGGTCTACATGGTAGAAGGTTGTAGCCAAACATCAAATTGCGGTTGACAAAATCTTTTTGATAAGAAAACATAGTCATTTTATTTTTAGTACGTTTACTTAATTAATTTTCGCTGCCTTCGACATGTCCTTTATTTTTTCAAGCACAGCGAGCTAAACTTGCGTCCCTCTTTGCATGCATGCCATAGCTCTTCCTACGAAACCTCGATATTTTGTCAATAAGTGAACTTCATTAACAAGACCTTCTATTTCAAATAGACTACCAAGCTACCTATTTAGTGCCTTTCCAAGTAAATTAAATGAAAATTAGGCCTCTCTGGAAGATTTTATTTGCTGGCACATGCACACTTTCGTTAGCTTACTCTTATTGCATTGCGCAAGAGACAGTTCTTATGATATCCTAAAACAATTCCAACTTGGGGGCAACAGAGATAGACGAACAAAATTTGGCTCTTGAAAATAATTCGTCTTGATTTGTTTTAGTTATAATAATTTAAAAATAGGTATCGTTTTTCGAGACATCCATGTAAAATATCGCAGATAAAGTAAATTATAATTTGGTGTCAGCAGTCGAGTAGGCGCAGAGGTAATCGGAAAATGTGGTTAGTACAGGTGAAATTTGATGAGGAATTTTAATGTTGAAATGTTCGACAATGAAGTTACAAAACAACAGCTCAATCGAATCGTTTTTATCTTGCACATACATTTTCAATCGAAAATGAGTGCAATATTCTCATCCCTACACCAGGTAAGGGCTGATAAAAAATAGCAGTAGAATTAAAAGGCGTTGCTTATGCGCCTGGCATAGGTCGTGCCATCATCGCCTCTTTGGAGCGTTGGCCGTACTTGTAGACAAGAAAAGTGACCGACTTGAAGGTGTTGATTCATCTTGAATAAATTTTAACGTCTGAGTTTTGAAAGAAAACTCCATTCCCAGAATACGTAGAACGAATGTGCTGTAAACTGCATAACTGATTCAAGTCAACGCAAGTTCAAACCAAGACTCATCTGTTTTCCCGAATAGAAGTGTTAATACTGACTCAAAATTATTAGACGCAAAACGAAAACATTTACTAAAGTGTGTTTTCGAATACACATATTTCATCATCTGGCTGAAAATGAAAAGAATTCAACAGTTAAATTTGGCACGCAGGTGCTTAATAAAATCAATAAAAATTAAAGTATCTCATAGACTCTGAGTACACCTAGATACATATATGCTATATGTATAAACACTATATCTACCAATTCAATTTCCTATACGTCCATGAACACCCATATATTTAAGCGAGGCGTGTGTTCACATCAGCATGGAGCACGCAGTCCCGCACTCACTCATTCATAACTAGAGTTGGGCGTCGTGCTGCACGAGGACACTTACTGTACACACACAGACACACGTCCCAGCGACGCATGCCCTGCTGTCATAGTCGTTATCGAGGTAATGTCATCATCGTACTGGCCCAATTCTTGGTTCTGGGCCATACTCCATTTATATAGAGCTTTATTTCTGAGGCCGTGGGATTAGGGTCCCCACATAGCATGCACATGTCTCTGAAAAGTTTTTAATTTGTAGAATTGGTCTTCACTATGATGTTAGAACCTGCTTCAGACTCGCAGTGGCCGTTACTCAGACAATAAAGGTTAATTTTCGTGTGTAGTAGAAGCTGTTCATCGTATCCTTGAAGGGAGTTGACTTCTTTGAAATATTTGCTTGTGAATATTCCGAATTAAAAGTTGTGTGAATGGTGAAACATAGTCGTTCATCAGAAAGTAGAAATTCAAAGTGATATTGAAGCACACTCAAATTCGATCAAAGTTATTAGCTCAGATGAAAACGGAATAACTATTTCCTATCGTTGAAGTCCTGATATTGAATGGGACGACAATAAAATTAAAAAACAATCACTTTGTCATATGAAAATACTCAATATGTAACATTAATTGCTTGCTGAAAGAAGGCTACTCCAAACGCGACTAGAAAAGACTAGATGCAAAAAGAATGGTAGTCCAAAATTTCATGTCCAAAGTAACATGAAACATGTGCGGTAAACATATGAACTATTTTCATTCTATGTATGACCCCAGGGACTATGTAGAACGAATCAAAAATTTGATCACGTATAAGTTTCTCCCAGTGCACCACGGGGTTTGCTCAATCACGATATTCCATACGAGTACGATGGTCTGCACACCGCCAGCACCAGTATTTGAAACACTTCTCACATTGTCTTATGCGATCTGTTCGCATAGTCAGTTTCATAACTTTTCTCAATAAGAAAGCATTCAAAATCAAAAATTCTAGGACACTACACTAAAAATTGCCGTAAATGTACATGGAGATTCACGTCCTCGCTGTGCGTCAAAGACGTGATGCGTACAGGGTTTGAGTTGAAGAGATCACGTGGGCTGCCCTAATAGATTTCTAACGCGAGTCCGTAGATCGTCACTCACTGTTGATTAATTCATTACCTGTGTCTTTGAAAGTAGCAAATCTGTGGGTAACAACGGCAATTACGCTGCAGATCATCACGAGTTTCTACTCAAAACCTTCAGCGGTGCATTAGCAATTAGCTCCTCTTCTCCTGATTGTATTCAATGTTGTCACACAATTTGCGTTTACATCTTGCGATAGCGCAGGAACTGATTTTTTATAAGGATTTATTTAACTCCGGATTGGTAACCCTAAATCTAAGGTTACGCAAAGGAGAAACTCTTAGTCTTAAATCCATAGGAAGAATGAAGGCAAACTAAGGGCTATGAGAACCCCAAGGTTATCATTCCAGGGTTAATTCATGTTTATCGATCACTATTTTATTTTATATTGGGGTAAATTATAGTTTATTCATGATATATTCATACTAATAAAATCTAGACTGAGTAATAAAATTCCTAAAATTGCATCGTTATAATCAAAGACAAGTACACCTTATTTTATAACATATTCTATTAAATTGTCGACCAAGCGAAAATCCCACCTTCTTTTCAACATTTTTCAGCGAACAAAACGGAAATGCTCCCATTCTAGCGAGTCATATAGCTGAAATACATGAGGTGTGATGAGTGAGATTGCACCTAAATAAATGTGCGCTGTGCCTCGCTACAGATGACCTTTATTATTTCAGGAGTTGGAATGACTGCAGGATTGTGTGTGTGCGCTGGCTGGTGTTGTCACAACGGCGCGTCCGGACCAGGTGGCTGCAACTGGGCCGGCCGGCGTGGCCACCCAGCGCGCCTCTCAGCGCCATCCCTGCCTCGCACTCCTGTGCAAGGTAACCACTCCGTCTCTGCACGCGCTGCCGGCCTCCAGCTGTGTACTCATGGACCTCAAGGCTCGAAATAAAAAGTAGAAATACAAAGTGGAAATACAAAGGGTTGCTCTCATACGCGGAAGTTTTGGAGCGATATTTTGACAATCTTAGCCACATGTTTAGAATGAATTTGATTTATTGAATGAGCACAATGCATCTAGCTGAACGTGGGGTCTGTTAAAATATGCTTACTTCTGAGATTTTTGGGTCTAAAATTGTGTGTACTATTTTTTTTTACTTCAAATTAGGGCGCAGCTTACCTGTGAAGCGCCTGGTCATATGATGCTGTGTGAATCAATTTCATACGACAGCAAACGTATGGGAATTCGAAAGGGTGTTCATCGTCAAGTTCAGGTATATATAACGTTAAGTATTTGATCAGAAATTAATATCACGAGTGACATGAAATATAACGAAAGTAAAAAGAAAGTTTGCTCAAAAAATTAAAATAATTTTTCTTAGGAAAAATAAAAGGAGGCCTTTTAATTATATTAGCCTCAAAGATATATATTTTCTTAATAAAAGAATCTGAAAAAGCTTTGGAGCAGCTTGTTTGGAGATGACTTTGAACGAGGTAAAACCGCACAACCAAACTCAGGTCACAACTAACAAACACATTTGCTGAGTGGATTAAAAAATAAGCCTCAGCTTTAGGATAACTGAGCCACGCCAGCGCCTCACGCGACGGTGATGTTCTCGACTTGAAGCGTCCAGAGCTCGTAATGGTCGCTCGTCCAGGGATATTGCTGGACAAGAATTAAAGAACTCAGTCGTTCCCCAAGATCACTCTCACAATACTCATATGTATTCTCACATTTGAGGGAGGAAAATGTTTTTCAGGCGGTCAAAACGTTTGATTTATTCGAAGTGACCTCAGTATTGCATAACACAGAGTTCTATCGCAGCGGATCACAGGGAGAATAGACCCCCTTAATACTTCCTTGTTTCTATCCAGTGCAGATCTCAGAGTGCCACACTGATATTTAGATCACATTAGTGGGAAGACGTCCACAGCAGGACTGCTGTAGTGTCATAAAGTGTTACGACTGAGGAGAAAGAAGATGGACGAAACATGAAACGGGATAAATTAGAAGAAGTGCCCTGAAAGTTTTCTTGAACATGCATGTATGTTCGATAGCATGTACAGCTAGACTTTTTAAGCTGTCGCTTAAATATTTAAATGTACTGATACAATGATGTAAAAATACGGTCAAATTCACACACGTTTGTATCTAGGCTCACTAATATCCACAGCAGCAAAGTGAATACACTACGCTTGTCGCGAAGTGATCAGTTTGAATGAATAGTCAATAAACACGTAAAAACGTATTCGAACAAACCCGCATGTACGCTACAGCAGACGTGCAGAGCTATTATATGCAGAGCAGAGCTATTATATGGAAATATTTTTTGAGCTTAAGGCTACGAGCCCTCTGTATTCCGTCACAGATTAAATTAATTTGATTCTTACAGTATCGGCCGTCAACATCAGGCCGCAAGACCAGTGTGAGAACTGAGCCACGTCTTCTGTGGTTGGATAAGAATATAATGATGGTGCGTGAGAGAGTAATCCTGCAACATTGGAGCATTCCAAATATAACTGATAGCAATGTAGACAGCAAGCCACAAGAACATACGTCCAACGTTGCAAGGACATAATCTCCCACGAGTCATGTTGAAGTAGTGCCGCCATACCCTGTTAAAAATTAGCACAGTTGCGCAATAGTTTCTAAGTAGTTTTTCGCAAGGATGATAGTTTTTTTGACATATTTATGAGGTGAAGCATCAATAGAAGGATCATCTACCTCGAGTAACTTCGAGTCTACCTCAAACGATCAGAAACTCCGAGCAAGTAAATACCGCAGGTATAAAGACGTTGTAGCACATTCACCGGTAAAACACCATTTCCCCTCATGATGCCAGACAACCGCTTACATACAGCAGTAGCGCATGTAAGAATGCCAGCTATACACCTCCAATACTTCCTAGGATATCATTTCCAGCTCTAACACCAGAGCCATCAACACCAGTACCAGCACCACAACAACAGTACCAGCACCACAACACGACCACCAACCACAACAACAGTACCAGCACCACAACACGACCACCAACCACAACACCAGTACCAGCCCCACAACACGACCACCAGCCCTAGCACCAATACGAGCATCACCAGGACCACAACACGAGCACCAACCCCAGCCCCAATACGAGCATTACAGCACCACAACACGAGCACCAGCCCCAGCCCCAATACGAGCAGCACCAGCAGGGCCAGTGGAGGGAGTGGCGCAATGAGCAGCACGTGTTTGCTTGGAGAGTGGCCGTGTTTGTTATGATGACCCCACACTATTGACTTTTTAAGGCGCATCTCCCGACAAGTGAAACGCGCGCACCGCATTGCCGGCCAGCCACACAAACTATAATTTAATAACTTGCGCCTCCCCCTCGTCTCCGTGCCCCCGTCAGCCGGGTAAAGCTCACCCTAGAGATTGATTAGAACTGAGAGTGAGGCAAAAACAGCGTGTTCGCCTGCTCAGGATTTCGAGGAAACTATCTATGTATGAATTGTTTGTTCAAGTGGTTGATGTTTTGTGACACCGTTGCGAGGAGCAGCATCGGAATTACATTGCATGAATTACACGTTAATGTAGGCTAGGGGTAGTCTGCGTGAAGGCAGTGTAGGTTTCCGAGTCATGCATGAAACAGCGTAGTTTGGAAATCTTTTTCGTTTTTTCTCAATCGGTTCGACGTGCGTCCAGGACGACACTCGTGCGAACAGTCGGTTAGAGGAACAAGGAACAAGAAGAGAATAAGAAGAGCATATATAATGAGAAGAAAAAGATAATGTAACAGAGGATACGCACGAGAAGAACTGGGGCAGGCTGTCCCAATTGGGCATCACAAATACTAGCTTCTCTGCAAGCTTGGTCAGAGCCCAGCCTCGAAATATAGAGACTTATTGGTGATAATCTGATGATATCTCTCACACTGTGGAAACGATAGTAAACTGTATCGATGAAAGTGTTCGGCAAAATGAATATAATTACTCATAGAAATTCCACCTTGATAAAACAGTTCACAGAGAACTATGCTGTTCGCTTCCCTTGCCGTTGAGGTTTCAAGTGCTAATAGAGGTTTTCTTTTTCTTTATCACAGTTCTGCGCTACATTTATTCTACCATATTTTCCCATCTATCAGTCTAAGCACTGTCATTTAACACATTTTTCAGCAAAATAGCTTTGGGAATCAAAATGGTCACTGTACATACGAATACTATTATTTTAATTTCTGGTACGCAGTATTGAATAGATCAGTATCCTCGTACTAAGACTTCAGGGAGATTTCTCTTTTCTTAAACTAACCGTCAAAATATTTCGCTGTCAATGAAAAAACTACCTCCCCTTCCTATTAATAGTAACATTGTGTTGCACTTGAATTCTTATTTAAAATATGCTGATGTGTTTGAGTGAGTAAGTTGCAGAAAATGTTATCAACACCTGAATACCCATGATCTGACTTGATTACTTTTGACCAAAAGCAAAACTGAATTTGGAAAGAAAAATTCCCTTTTTACTCCGTTTATATTTCCGTGCTGATGCAGTGGATCGGGAGCATCGCGTCATTCCAATCTTTCATTTACGTTGAACTAATACTCTATTTCAAGATATCACAATTTTGCAATGATAGACCTCGCAATGTCCGAGACCTACTGGGGCAAATGGAGTTTTCCCCTGACTTCTGTACTTTAAGGATACGTGTGAATGATGCGGATACGTGAAAGTTAGGGCGTATATGAACATTTCCAACCAATTTTGACTTGCAACAAATATCTTGAGAAGTTTCTGCTTATTTGCAATTGGGTTAATAATTCATGTCTTTTTTTTGTGACACATACCAGAAAAACATATATATTTCTACAACTGCTCAGGATTAAAACCTAGGGTGGTCAGAAACCTACATTCCGGTATGTGCAAAAAACGAAGAGTCTGGTGAAGATCTCATCGGAGTGGTGTTATGTAAATCATAAGAAAAGGAATGGAAAACAAACATTGTTATTCAGTAATAACTGTTTTTTTATAAAAAAGATGCTGATATAAGCGAGAGCTCGTCGATAGAGTTGGCAGTGTGATGACTGTGTCCTATTCTTGCGCCATGATAGCCACGCAAACACTCGACTGTGAAAGTTTCCCCCATGACGTATAACGCAGATTTTTTTGTACAATATCAGGCTCTCACCTAACCAGTTCTATGTCTGTATATTTGAAGTCTGCAAAATTAGTTTACTTTGTGAGATATCTTTTTGCTAGATTAAGCGTATTTTGCATTTATCTATGTGACAATAAATCAGTAAGCCTGATATTGACGAAAAGTTCGTATAAAATTAGGAAGGTTGATATTAATGTAAGGCTGATTCTAAGCTCTCTTCGCACTCTAGTTTGGTCCATGGCAGCAAAAGTCAAGCAAAACTTAAAGACTTAAGTTATATGGAGATAAAGTTAGTCTCCTAAAGTGAAGCTTTCAACTGTAATGCAAGAAAAAGAAAAAGGGTGGTTCGAATAAGCCAGCGTTGATTTGAGAATCACAATCTAAATTAAAAACACAAATCCAGACAACCATTACAGAAGACCAATACAGTTCAATTTCAGCAATGGGCTTGCAGAACGCTTATTATATGTATGTGTATGATACGATAGGTACATATTAATTGGAAACTAATAGTGATGAGCAATGGTAAAATGAATGTTGACGTATACAATGGCCGGATGTGCAGATTGAAGTTTTATCACTCGTTGCAATTGACAAGTACATATAAATATGATAATCCTCGATGGACGTAATTTTTTACAACGGGCACAAATAAATTATGATTATAAGGGTGTAGAATATAAGCCACAAACCGTTAGCATAGTAACTGTAGTTTCAGGAAAAACCACCTGTTTTCGTAGTACAGGAGCCGATTAATCGCAATTCTACTAAATTTCAGTCGAGAAAATGCGACCGCAGCTTTATTATTTGTCACCTTGAACAGAACAAATACGATAATGAGGGCTCAGATTAATCATAAAATAAGTGCAGAATATTGAAACTGAGACGAGCGCATATTGTAACGCTCGAGTTTTAAACCAAAAATTCCTTTAAGGTGAATAAAATTAGGTTGCAAGTTAAATTGACTGATTTTCTTTGGAGTACTTGGTTGCGGCAGCACATGGTGACCGCTAGAGAATGGAAGTTAGCATAATAGTTATTTTATCCTTTGCTTTAGCGAAGTCATTGACGGGGATGCGGTGATGTAGAATTTTACATAGCTAAATATCCAGAAATCTCTATGCCATTCGAATTACACAGGGTTCAAAGGAAAGATCACCGCTGAATTTAGGTAAAAGTACCCGCAAAACCCTCCAAAGATTGCAGAGTTCGTCTTGAGGGATTTGGTTATAATATGGAGGCTGGTGAAGGAGCTCAGGCTTGTGACTGAAGGTGTGTGAGGTTGGCACCGAGGGCGCCGCAGCGTGGAGCGCTGGCTGGCTGCGAGACAGAGTCAACATCCCAGTGTTGACACAGCACTAACCGCAGACATATTTACTCGATCGCTTCATACGAGCGGACAAGCAACGGCGCGCAAGCCGCCGCAGCCCGATCCGGCTTCGCTCGTAAATAATGATATTTTCAGACAGAAATTAATCGCCTTCATTTTATAGCTTCTAAATGGCACATGAGCCTATGGTGATCATGCGTGAGGGCTAAACTTGGCAATTGCTGGTGAAGTGCGAGCTAATTAATTATGCAAATACGAACGGCGTTCTTGAAAATAAATCAGTTTGGAATTATTTTTACCTCCAGGTAAATTCACCAAGCAAAGCGCGAATAACAAGCGATAACATCCTTCACAATAAATTGAGACGCGAGGAGAAATCAGTAACGCAGAACGAAAGTATTCAGCAACTCTCATCAAAAACTATGAAGAAATTATTCTTGTTTGCCTTCACAGTCTACGATTAAACTGTTTTTATTTTATCTTACGGGATTTCCATTAAACTCCTCGAGTTTATTTGCTCTGACGTATATTCCACGCTGGCGAACGGAGCTCGAGGAATATCACAACTGATCAGTGATGCATTTTGAGATGCCAAAGAACTCATTCCGAGCTCTCAAGAAACGATACCTGAAAATGATTTTTATTACTTGTTATCTTTAAGAGATAAAGAATGAGAGTTCATTTCATTTTATTCTATTACATGATGAAAGACTGGTCTTGAACTTTCAGCAATTGCACAGTCCATCAAAAAACAAGAGAAGGGAGAGAAGAGCTCACTTACGTACAGTAGTAGTATCAGGATGACTACGCAGTAGCAGAGTCACTTGTATAGAAGTACAAAAATAACATCTACTTACGAAAAAAGACCCAGCTGCAGAGTTTCCATATGCTTGCAGAGAATAACGCTCGAATGTAGTTTGTTTGTACTCTCGTATAAAGTTTTTTTCGTCAATGTGCTTGAAGCGTTCAGTTTATTTATAGGGGCCTGATTTCGGTTACCTCCCCTCAGCTGTTGAGGCTCAAGTAATATTTTTTGCTCTCTGCGTTAATAGATTTATAAAATATAGTGCTTACGTTATGAAAAGTTAGAAAGCTACTTTTATAATCTAAATTTTATAATCAATCAAATCAAAGTTACTTGTCCTCATGCGTCCACGAGCACAGTTGAAGTGGTGATAAACGTATGGCTGAGAGCCCCTTCAAATTTAAAGCTTTCTTGAACTACGTAGACTAAATATTTATGAAATACTCTTGATTACTTCTAGCGTGTATAGATTATCCTTGTGGGAATACGGACTGGTCTGATAAATGTTTCAGCGACAATGTTTCAACGGAACACGCTCAAAACATGGGAGGTGCCTCAAGTATTTTACAAATTACCACTATAGTAGCGTGGCCCTACGCTCTGGCTGTAATGCAAAGGCCACTGTGTATAACTCCCTTGATTTCTCTGCCCCCCAGCTTTTGCATGCTTGTTGAAAAAACAAACGTTTCAACTGGCGCGCTTTGGCAAACGCAAAGGACGGTCATGTCGAAAGATAAATGATTGTGATGCAGGAGAATGTCGTTCCAGGAGGTCCTCCAATGGGCTTCCACAGGGCGGAAAGACGTCAGGCCGTTTGCAGATACAGGTAGTGGCAGGGAAAATGAACCGTTTTATGATGGATCTCGGTTATCCAACATAATTTAAGGAGCTTATGTTTCTTTAGACATAATGCAAGGAACTAACTTTCTCTAGGGAACTATTTTTTGCTATCTTTCTGTACAAATTCTCTTTTATTTCAGGTATATTAGTTACGAACGGGATTACAATTTTTTCGATTTAGCCTACGGTTTCAAACCTTTGATTTCCTAATTTAAACTAAGAATTTTTTTGCATGATATTTGTTAAGAAATATAAGATCAAGTCCGACATCGATATCTTACTTTGTAGGTAGCAAATTTCAGCAGCAAAATTTATACTTTCGACATTTTTCTCATTGAAAGTACTAGTGCTGTGTACAGATTTTACACAAAAATTTTTGGTTTATGTGCTTTGCTAGGGTTAAAAAAATTACCATAACATTTAACACGCGTTGTGAATCGTATTATTTAAAGTCACTGTTCGAAAATGCCCCATTGTTTTTCAACGCATGAAAGCTACATCTGCAGAGTTCAAAAGTATTTGGAATTACAATTATTTACGTCATTCTTCAAATCACGAATGAATATGACACTTCACAACGCTAAATAAGAAATGAATTTCAGAAAAAGTTCAGCAAAGATCGGCGAGTTTTGGAAGCACCATGCCTGTTGGAGCAACAATTCGCAGGTTCTCGTGGCGGCGGCACGAATTTGGTGCTAAGTGAGTAGTGTCCGCATACGCTATGGGAATGTTTACACGGCGGGGTTTGTGGGAGTGATGAGGTGAGTGTAAGGTGATCCAAATATTATCAGTGCCTATAGAAGCCCTCACTCACAAGGGCCGCGCGAGAGACCGGCGTCAGAGAGAGGGAGTTGTTCAAGTGCTCGGACGAACGATCGAGCTCAGGCCTTTCTTAAGTGCTCAGCATCGGGCACGGAATTTACACGAAAAATTTTTCTTCAGCGAACAAAAAAATGAAATCTTTTTTCTAGTGCCCAATGAAAAGAGTGTAAAATTAAAAAACCGTAATTCGATTTCAAATTACTGGATATTACCTGCCTCATTTAATCACAAAGTAGATTGGCATGATATGCCGCGCCATGCCGGCAGTCATCATGGGCCGTGATGAGGATGAAGATGAAGATATGATGATGGTGATGAAACACTTCATCACCATCTTTATGGGTGCCTATCACATTCATGAAGACTCCAGGCTTTAGATACCCTAGAGCAGGAGTGATCTTATAAATCAAAAGTAATTCAAACAATGCAACTGTACAACGCTACTCAGAATGCCTTGTTTCATTTATTTAGTTCTCACTTAGAAATTCGGAGCTAAACAAAGCCAATCGAAGCTTGGCTTCGGTGTATCTCAAGTGGTCTCCAGTTACAGAATGTTAATGTTACACGCGCATCTCCTCACGCAATGTTAATGTTACACGCGCATCTCCTCACGCAATGTTAATGTTACACGCGCATCTCCTCACGCAATGTTAATGTTGCATGCGCATCTCCTCACGCAATGTTAATGTTGCATGCACATCTCCTCACGCAATGTTAATGTTGCATGCACATCTCCTCACGCAATGTTAATGTCCGTACCTCGCAGCGCAGTCCTCGGCAGGGCCTTACACTCGCCAGAAATCCTAAAGGGAATCCGTGAATGCCTTTTGAAAAATAAATGTTGTTTAAAATCATCCGTCCCGATCTTCAAAATCTGATGTAAAATTTACCGGTGTCCTCCATCATGATGAGGAAATTTCTGCGGTGGAAGAGGAGCTCTGATAACTGGGGCTTAAAATTTCAGCGCGCACTGACTCTCCAAAAATAAAAAAATATTGTGCACCTGGACGCTGCATCAAAACTCATTGAGTCCAGCCTTGATTAAAAGAAGTTTAATTCAAATTTTCGAATTTACACCCAAAATATGCAGACTCAATGGCTTTTCTTTAAGGAAACAATTACGATTTATTACTGGAGAAGTTTTTCAATGATTTTAACGGAACAAAAGGCAGTTATTTATAATCTTAATTACAGAACAGATAGTGTAACAATGTTGCAAGCATGAGCGAGTAGGGATGCATAACGCGTTGGTCTCAGTCTTGAGGGACGCAATGTGAGGGTAGTCTGCTAGAACTATTCTTTTTGTGTGCGGCAAGCGTAGAACAATCAGTAAGTCCAGATTAAGGCAGTCAGGCTCAGCTTAGGGCCACGGACACCGACTAATGACCTGCGGGAAGCGAGCGCACCAAAAAACCACTTGGCAAAGGAAAAAACGTTGAGGAAAAGAAGAGTTTCCCAGTGGAGAAGACGAGGCTTCCTCCGTTAATAACAGAGCGTCAAGTACGGCATTGGTGGGCCGATGCGTTTTTACTGGCAGAATAGATCCTTTGATAAAATTAATCCGGGATGAAGAAGTTTTATGGCATGCTTGAGTTGACGTCGAAATCTAGTATAGTGACGATTTAATTTTCAGGTGTTGCACGGTATTTTTCTTGTTTTATCAAGTCAAGATGCACACTTTGGTACCATGACATGAAAATCAATTGACAATAAAACACTAACTGAGGGTATAATGGATATTCACAGAACACAGCGCTCATATCTACATACTCGAAGATACAGGCGAGCCTCGAGATATGTCGTACTGAGAGTATTTTAAGCACCCTTTGATTTGTGCTCAAAACTTTAAGTTTTTGGTATTAGAAATATGTGCTTTTACGTCAAGAGCACCTATTTTGAATACTGGGAGCTGAACACTTTGAGCACAAATCATAGCACGCTTAAAATAAGTACGCCATATGTCGATGAGAATCTCTAATTAGATTGACTGTTCATATGAGAGAAAAAAAACGTAGGTTACCCAAGTGGCAAAAGGACACCGATACTCACAAGTCATGTAGCGAGGTCAGGTAGCCAGAACACACAAAATACAAGCCTCGCAATGCCCTGCCAGGTGTCGCCAAGCTCACGAGAGACAAGTCGTCCGCAGCGCACGTGCTGGCTTTGCACGCGCCCTTGCGCTCAGCTCTGCGCTCCGTTGCGTGACGGTTTTGCGGCAGTTTAGAATACATTGTACAGAGGAAATTACGCATTGCACATGCTATCGTAACCAACAAAGTTGATCAAAACGAGATCGATTAGTCTGCATTTTTCTCTAAGAGCTTAGAAGTGATGCTTGTAATTAAGTATACAGTAATTGATTTGTTGTTAGATTCTGAAATCTTCATATAGCAGTTATTCTCTGAATGCTCGTTCACCGGAACTTAAAATAGCATGCAGACCGTGCCAGTACATTTTAATGCATAATATTTGAAGGGCCTGGAATTCGGATCATACAGTAAGTTCCACAGAAGCGCATGCACAACACACAGCGTCCAGTTATGAATGAACAGACCAACAATGTTCTAAGGTTTCATCACCTGTGTGGCACGTATGTGAAATAACTTTGTCTCCGCATAATTTAATTCATTCAAAGGCCTACCGGCTATAAACTGAACAAAAATATTCGTTTTGAAACATTTAGAAGTACATCAAGTTATTCTTTAATCACAATAAAGGGACACTTGTAAATTAGTTCTTTCGCGGCAAATTGTGATAATTTTCACACAACTAAGAAAACTTTGAGTTTTTCAAAAATGTTATGTTCAATAGTTTGTCCATTTTTACCTCAGTAAAGATATAAAATATTACAATGACATTTAAAGCGTGAGAGGTCGTTTGTATGGCTAATATTTTTAAATATGACTGACAAGGAGCTAGAATCAAGAGAAACGTCCACACGAGGCAGCCGAGGGCGCCACAGGCACGTGTACAAACATTCACACCGACATCTCTTGTCAGCATTGTCGCGGACTCGTATACTCGTATTCCTCCAGCTAATCACGGCGCGAGGAGAGGAGCATTTTTTCTTGCTTACCGTGTACCATATATTTCGAAACCCTGTTAATAATTCATTAACATTTTTGAACGTGTTTTTGCAGCGGTAATTTCGGTTTCATATGTTTGATAAGTAAGATTCTGCTGGACATACTTCATTTTATTTCAGTTCTTGATTTTTCTTACCTTCCATAGTCTCTAAAATTGAATTTACATACGCACAGACTTGTATCAAACTAAATGGACTACAGATTGAGCCTCTCTTTTAATGGACATTATCCGTTAATAACTAACTAAAAATCGTGTACATTATTGTACACAATTTTTCCTTTAAGTTCAATATAGAGTACGTAAATATCACCTTCTTGTATTCAATTTTCGGTAAACTGAGCTTTTCAGTATTCTCTTTTAAGATCACGCTGCTGGATGGGTGTAGAGGCGAGGCATCTCTCTCGCCGCATGCAGTCGCTTCCGTCTGTACGGCGAGTAAAAACCTCTCCCAAGATGCGAGCGGCGGGGAGGCAGGCAGGCAGAGCGAGGCGCGCTGCTGTCGGTGCTAACGAGACTCGTGCTGCTCTGCCAGCGTCTGGTACAGGGTGTTCCGCTACCCTCGCCCTCGTACACACCGCTGTGTGGAGCACTACTCCATGTGTGCTGGTGTCGTCACTTCGGTGCTCTCTTGAAAATCTCACAGGCCTCAAATATCCCTGGGCCTTGATTGTTTTGACGGAATGATATGTAGAGGCACCCATCAGTACATGGCTTACCTTCATTCAGATTAACGACTGCAGGACTCTGTTCAACCTGAGTGCTTCAAAATCAGGTATTTTGTCACTGTGTTCGGCGTTTATTTTGTGAAGCGCGCCGGGCTCTTCTGTTGTCCAGAGCGGGCGAAAAAATTATTATGCGTGGCCGTATCCCTCTGGGGTTAATTCTTTTTGTTTAGTTGGTCCGCGGTAATCGAGGAAAGATCCAAACTTCGTAGCATAACGGTTACCAAAGGATAAGTTATGTGCTGTATCACAGTCTTAATTCAGTGAATTTCAATTTGGCAACGTTCTTTCCGGAAGTTGTTAGTAGCTCGTTGATGAAAACAAGGTTGAATAGTACCGCATTTGCATCTGGATGTGAAATTTTCGCGGTCACTCCGACGAACATTTTTCGGGCACAAAATCAGTAGTCACATGATGGTTCCCTCACCTCTGAGGAAGGGTTCAGCCAAATTAATCTCGTAGGATGTGAGTTCGCTTCGTGACACGCTCTTCTATACTTAGTTCTCTCTCACGTCACACATGTGACACGTACGTGCTTTGCTACCAATATGAACCAATAAGAGGTAAGCTTTTTTCTCTCGGAGCGCCATCAATATATGCTTTAAATAAGACGAGGATTTCCTTAGATTAGTGCAAGATATTGAGACACGTTTCTGATTTTCTGCAAAGCTCGTCTCATTAAGCCTTCATTGTAGTTTATTTTTAATACCCGCGCTGAAGAGGCACGAGCGCTAACGACTTTCGCCATCGACTCCCAGAAACATTCGCGACTGCCTTGAAACAGCCGAAAAAGGAGAGAAAAGATGCAATACTTTCGAAGGTGCTCCTTCTTAAAGTGAACGCGAGCGTAAACTTTCTGTAAAAGAAAGTCGAACGCCTCTTTTTCAAGTGAGAAAATTAAAATTCTTTACCTTTTGCATGAAAAATTTAATTTTAAGATGGATTACGTTATTCATCAGCAAAAAATTGAGCGAGATTTCCAGATATTTATTTCCAGAATTTTGAGCAAAATTGAGTCGCTCTGACTAATGACATTATTAAATAACAAATAGGAACAAGGTGCTAGTAAGTTAGACTTAATTTTTTCCACGCTCTATCCCACATTCCATCTACTGAACAATGTAGGTATTTAAACCATCGGGTCCGTTAGATGAACTTTTTGCTCAGTATATCGCGAAGAAAATTTCACGCAGCTCTCCGCTGTTCAAGCCTAAACTCAACAACGCCGTTCAGGTACAACTTAATTAAGCAACGACCATTGTCTTCAGTAACATAAAACACGGTGAGAATGACGGTACTCAAATTGGGGAACAATGGCACTCCTAATTTCCCCGCATTTATCTGTACTGACAACCACAGACAATTAGACTGTCGTCCAAGTGGACAGTGGTCCTCAATTACCTTTAATAGAGTGTCGCGCACACGACGGTGGTCTACTCTCGGTCACTTGGCCTGCGTCTCGAGGGCGGTAGGTATAATACAACAGCACGACTGCACTCGTGCCATAGCTGTACGCTCGCTAGCAATGTATCAATGTACCGGATTGCTGCAATTTCCCCTGGAGCACACTGTCCCACGCAGGGCTGTTTCAACGGACTAGGACGCTACGGTGCTTTCCAAGTGTTGATAATTGAGAAGTTGAGTTACGAGGAATGCTTGCTATTGCATGATCAACATGAAAGACAAAGGTCAGTCAATGCCTTGCCTTTTCATACTTTCCTAGATTATTTTTTATCTTACTAATGCAACACTATGGTAGAGTTGTAGAGTATTAGTTGTAAAGTTATGATTCATGTATGCATACTGCTTATCACGCTGATTTTGTTCTGAAGTCTTCTTCTTTAGAACTGAGGTTCATACCAGCAGCGAACTAGTTTGCATTAATCTTAAACATTCGCCGTGACGATAAAGAAAGAAGTGCGAAAATTTGGGATATGTTACGTTGCGAAATTATGGCATGGGCGGAAATTTTGGAATTATCTCGTTTTGAAATAATGCGAAGCAGAAAATTTTGGAAACATTATATTTCGAAATTATGGGAATCTCAGAAATACTATACATCCAAATGATATAATTTGGAAAAAAACAAATACGGGTTTGAAACTCACTTATTTCAAAGATAGGGATGCAGTCAAATGAAATTAGGGCAGTTGCGTATCTTTGAAATATGTAAATTCGAAACCCGTATTTCTATTTTTTCCTATTGTGTCATTTCGAAAATATAGTATTTCTGAGATTCCCATTATTTCAAAATGTAGCTTTCCAAAATTGTCGCACTGCCCATCATTCCGAAACGTGACATTTCAAAAATCTCGCGTTTCTTTATCATTACACACGCCCACAGCCTCTCTCAGCCGCTGAACTCCATCTATGTAGTCACGACCTCAGCTTGCCATGACAGGCAACACGGACATCAGGAGCGATTCTACACGAGCTGCCAAACCTGGTGAGCCTCATTCTGCTCTGGTAAGCTGGTTACGTACCCTCACCTCACAGATCATTACTGGGCAACACAGTGAAATGATGCCTTGTCAGGTGGGTTATTGCACCAGGCTGCGTTGTGCCACTCGGTAGTATGACTTTTTCACGGGGCCATCTAAAATTATCTATAATTTTGGCGGCCTAAGTAAGCTCCCAGGACGAAAAATAAGTCATTTGCACCTAATATGGTGTAGAACCTCCACGAGCACACGAATAATGGCGATAATTTTGCTCGGCATGGAGACTACATATGACCTAACGTAAACATGGTTGATTTTAAATCACTCAAACATAAACTCATGACGTAGTGCGGCCACAGTACGAGGAAAATCCTCTCGGCGTCTAATTTGTCGTTCACAGTGCATAGTTTTACAAATTTTCTATTGGGTTCCTGTTTTGGAGCTCAGCTCGCCAACCTGAATGCCTGACATACCCTGAACGAATGGCATGTGAATTAATCACAGTTCCAGCCTGATGCATCCAGGAGTTGTCATCTTTGCAAAGAACTCGAAAAAAATACACTTCAGCTTGAAAAACAATAGGGTGCTAATTTTTCCTCCGAGGACCTTACTTTTATCAATAATTTCATATATATCTACGTGGCTGCGAAAAGGGTCTCAGGCTCTCAGGCTCCCAATCCTGCATAATTCACGCTGGTTGGACCACCAACTGGCCACCATGTCCTACTTGCCAATACATCAAGCGTTCATACCTGACCCATAAACCTTGGCGGCAGCTTGGCCTCTCACCCAGAGGCAGGCAGGGCCCATCACCCACACCCAACTTGCGCCGCCAGTACACCCTACTCGACCAATATATGTACTACATCCACTTGACCAACACGACCCACATCGAGCTGGTCACCCACATGTCGGAATACATGCTACCTGAACAAAACACTACACCCACCTGACTAACGAGCCTTGAAATGAACTCGTCACCTACATGTCTGTGGGACTCCTTACCTGGCCAATACACTACACCCACCTGACCAAGACGCGTCTCATTGGGGCCCGTCACTCGCATGTCACGCAGGTCAGAGCGCATGTCTCGGCTTTATCTCCGGACCAAATATTTAATGGAGGCCAGACTATGGGTACGAACGAGAGCAGAGAGAGACGGTCTCCTTACGGCTGTAAACATCGCTAAACATGCCACCTCCACCAAGGCCCGGGCCTCTGCGCCTACACAATACTTCATTTAACTGGCCGGGCCCCATCACATGAATCATTAGCGCGTCATCTAAACGTGCTCATAATGCACACTAGAGGTGCTAGCATTCATGTCTTCAAAGCGCATTTAATGCTAAGGAGGCTCAATAAATCTGTATCGCATAAGTTCATTTCACGCTATCCAGACCTTGTACAGGCTATTTCGAATACTTCGAAGAAAAATTGAACACACTATAATAATCACGCACAACTCATGGTAACTTCAAAATTTGGTACGACATATGTATGATTAATTCTTTTTCTATTCGATGATCGACTACTTAATGTATGAATAGTGTGCATTGTGTATCACCAACGTGGATACATAGCTTCTCATCACCAGCCATAGATCATGCCTGAAGGAGCAGCGTCGTCATTAGTTCGTCTAACTCTGCACCCTCTTCTGTACGTACTTTGCCAAGCGCAGCATAGCGATGTTAGCGCGGATTCTCGGAATACTTAGCTGTTATGCTCCATCGAAGATAGACGGGGAAAGTGCATATGAAAATTCTAGCATCAAATTGTACTAATGCTTGAAGATTCGTGAAACGATCAGCGTGGCTCGTTTTCATCATGTAAACATTTGTAAACATTTGTAAACATTTATTTACCA
>VOMN01024963.1:0-13473 GCA_014899125.1 Orchestia grillus
AGATGGCAAGGTAAATCACTCAGCTGAAGTGGTTGGAAATCCTCAACATTTGGCTGCTGATGACATCACTTTCATGGATCCTGTGTGGAATATTAGTAAAAAATAGAAGTTAAGTTTTGCAAGTTTTTGGTTCAGAAAAAAAGTTGAAAAAATTGATATAGTAATGTGTGAGTTTTAAGAAGAACAAGTGATAACTTTATAGTTCAACTTGTAAACTTATACCAATATTTTTACAGGTGATAGTGTTTGATCGACATGCTTTAGATGTGTTGACCTTCCAAGCATGAGGGTATCTTCCTTGACTAACTGGGTTATCTTGTGTCACCCACTCTTTGTGAAAAATGTAGGATGTGGTGTGCAGTTATACTCTGAATTTTTTTGCTGAGACTGATCACAGTCAACAGAGTAATGGAATCCAACCTGTTTGTATAATGGGTGATTACTAGAGGGACTTTTTTTGGCCATAATGAAGGCCTTGACAGATATTGGTCCTCACATTAGGTTCGAATATATGCTGTTAGCAAAAGTTGGGAGAAGACATGATTTAGTTAAACTTCTTTTTAAAGTTGAATTTAAGGGTTCTTATTTGATTATTTTATTATGTGGAAAACAAAGGTATGAATCTTTAAGTTTCAAGAAGCTCAAGCTTGTGTTACCAAGGCTGGACTTTTGTATTAAGAAAGCAACTCATGCATGACAGTGGCAGGCATGCTATCGTTCCTTGCTAGAGGTCAAATTGTATACCTACTCTGTCTAGTATCAAGGCACATTAGATACATTCCAGAGTATGTCACTTATTGTACAGCCATGATTCTTTATTCAATAGAAAGTTTTTTTCAACATTCATTATCCAATATTTGGAGGCTTGTATGAATTTTTGTGGTGAAGTCACAGTTTGCCCACCCCTGGTTGATGACATGAATTGAATTTTTGCAGTGGGGTTGCAGTTTGCCTACCCCTGGTTGCTGACCTAAATTGTGTTCATTCTTAACTTAACCAAAAGTGTGAGTTTGGTTTTGCATGGATCAGAAAGATCTAAAAATTGGGTTTTAAATAGTTTTCCATTACTAGACTTATCTAGTGAAAGCCTTTTAATTGTGAACTTATATGCCATGACCTAATTTATATTCATATTTTTATTGATTTTTATTCCTAGGTATTTTTGCCAACCATGGAAAAATTACAGAATTTGAAGCATTGTCCATGGATATCTGATGAATTTTCAATTAAAGAATTACTTGAGCAGCACAATGCAACCTTGAGATCAACATTTAAGTGTCATCCTGCCAAGGTGAGCTTTAGAACACAACTAGTCTTATTATTTGCATTGAGAGTGAACAGTTTTGTGATGAAAATTTCAATTGAGGATAATGCAGTTATTTTAATCTTGAAGTACAAGTAGTCTTCTCTCTGAAAAATTACTCCCTTATGAGCAAACTCTGCTGTAAATTAGAATATAGTAAATTCTATCAACACATCAATAATGTTTATGCTCTTTGTAAAGAAGTCACTAAAGTATAAAGCGTGAATTGTGTATTTTTAAGGGACCTGTGCTCTGCATGTCATCTCTGTATATTAAATTTCAACTTGCACATTATGTTGGTTTATGTTAGGGACTTGAGGTATTTGCATATCAAAATTTCACTATGTAGGTATGAATATGGAATAATAAGTTTACTGGTGCTAATATTTGATAATGTACCAGAGCTCATATACAGGGTGTCATACAAAAAAGTACATCGGAGTTCGAATTGATATGACTACGGAAATATCATAGCTAATTCAATTCTGTAACAAACATGTTATTAGACTATTGGAACAGGTATTAAGGTTACCAGCTGCATAGATAAAAAAATGATATTTCTGCAGTCACATCAATTCAAACTCCGATGTACTTTTTTGTGGGACACCCTGTATACTACTGCTAAAGATGCGGCACTTTGGCAAAAATATAAGAGAAATAGGAAGTAGACATAGGTACAGAGTTACAACCAGCATGTTCAGGGATTTTTGCAGTCATCACTCATTCTGTCAAGTCACTAATTCCAATTTATTCAACTAAAGTTATGCATGGGGAGAATTTTGTTTCCTAGTTAGACATTATTTCAAAATAGAAAAAGTTTAGACTTATGCAGACATCAATATCTCATAAAGATATATTTTGAAAGAAAATTGAATTGTGAGCCCAGAATCATATGGTTGATGCCCAGAAAAAGGTAATACACAATAATAGGGATATGAATATTGACTATGAGCATTCCACAGTAATACATTCTACTAATGTTTAATAGCCTACTATAGCTCAAACATCTTAGATATAAATGAATTTGGTGATTGGGCTTACATGAATCAATTCATATAAACTAGCATTTCTCTGGTTAAGGTCTTAGGTATTGAACTAGGTTGTAAAGCATTTAAACTACTGCATTTCTGCCTTAGTTTTCTTGCTTTAAAACTATTACTCTAGCTATGCATATTAATATTAGTATAGAAAATATAATAAAATATACAATATTCATGAGAAATTTATATATACTGTATTTTGTTCCAATATCTATTTACACATGTTTTTAATGTATCACTACTAATAGCTATTTAGGTATGATCCTTAAGTGTAATCAACAAGTTTCTGTTCAATATCTAGGTATCTCACTGGCAATAGTACATTAAGTTTAGGTCTTTATTATTAAACATACCTTTCAGAAATCCAATAGCATTAATTTCAAATTAAAAATTCAGCTTGCCTATATAAAAAATGCTGAGAAAGCAACTTTTGAATATATTTGTGTTCCGTGCATAGGTTCCTTAGTGCATAATTTCATTTTTTGTTGCATTAGTTAAGGTATGCATTCAACTAGCAAATGTGATTCTTGTTCTTCCATAACTTCAACTGAGAGCATTACACACTTCAAAAATTGGGCCATTTCAATCAACATGAGAATAATTTAGTTTTCAGTTCACCTACAGCCCACTGAAGCCCATCAATTGGTGGCTGCTCACAATACAAGACCAGGTCGTTGCATGTGACAGCTTTCCACTCCTCCTCCACATCGTACAATAAAACAGCCCTGCACTAGTAGTGCCCATCATCCTATTATTTGCATTGAAATATTAAAATGGTAAACTCACACTCGGTGAAATTTGACGTTGCTTCTTTTGATCAGGTGGGCTGGCAAGAGGCCTGTCGTTCCTTCTTCAGTGAGCACGCTTCTGGCCTTGATGACGACCTCATGAGTGAATCTGGCACTAATAAGCCAAGCCTTGACACCCTCTGCAGCCTTGACCAAATGGAGGCGGACTGTGGGTGGGTGTAGGCTGCTTCTGTTTGCTTTTTGTTTATGCCCTAAATTTATGCATGCAATTTGGTTACATGTATAATTTTTCCACGAGTGTATCCCTGAATTTGAATTATCCTCTACTTCATTAGTGTCTCTACCCTGGAGTAATGTCTCTAGTTCTTCTCATCATGAAGGGGCAGGGGGTAGTAAGGATTCCATGGCTGTGATGCTCCTTGAGTAAACCTCATCAAAGCCTGGTTTTAGGCCTCAAGAGTGAACAGTTTTACTATGGACATTGTTCCAATTGTTCTGAAAGAAAATAAGAATATTCAATGCATTTTTTAAAACCTTAGAGTATAGGTAGTTTTCTTTCTGAAAATGCTTCCAGGCATGTCTCTCAACCTCTGGAGTCGCTGCCTGTTTGTTTATGGAAATGGACAAAACACAAGAATTTGGAATGGGTCTGACCATCCTTTGAACTAAAAATGCAAGCATTTTTATTCTTTGTTTCTCCTTCAGGATAGATTTGCTGACAGTCCCCAATGAGCTGCCTGCAAGTGACAGACTGGACGATGCCACCACAATTGCCGGCCGAATGCCTCCAAACTGGTTTGAAGGTCAGAGTCTTGTTAGAGAGCCTTTTCCCTCCATGTGAGAAGCGTTTGACTTGAGAGAATTTTTAATAGCAGCTGCAAGTGCTGCTACCTTGAGCATCTCAACCCTGTCTTTTTAGGTTGGCACGAAATTCTGAAATTTTCAATGAATAAATAGGTAATTTCTTAGTATAAAGAGAAAAACAATTGAGGCGATAAAAATTATTTAATGGACATTCAGACCAGTCTGGTTTTATAAAATCGTCATCGAAATATAAGAGAACTAGTAATTCGTTTCAACGCACCCTTATGAGAACATCCCTTCCTCACTGGCAGACTCATGAAATGACAGTGGCTGCATACAATCGAGTGCACTCCAGAGAGACAGTGGCTGCATACAATTGTGAACACTTCAGAGAGACACTCAAAGTTCACCAGTCCTCACATTTTCCGTAGCCGTGTTAGTCTCAAGTGTACGTTTGGAGAACTTCAACAGGCACATTTCCTGTATTCAATTCTCTTTCCATATGAGTAATTCATTAGTCTATCTCTACCTCTCCAATTTCTAGCCTCTGTCATTAAATATGTGCCGATGCAGTCCAGTTGTGCATTTCCATCTTTTACAATAGCCATTGAACTTCCTTCTATTCTTTGTAATGAATTATATTGGCTGTGTGTTAACATTTTGTTTTGTTTGATATACATTGATTTCTATTTTATAGCATGAATAAATTTTTTAAAATCAATATTGTAGAATTGAAGCAGCAGCAGCTTTCAGTGCATATGAGCATCAGTTTTTAGTTTTGATCTCATCCAATCATTTTGTTTAGAGCAACTCGCTGAGCAAAAGCAGAGTCGGGACGTGGAGTCCCCGTGAAATCGGAAATAAAGCGTTAAAACTTTAGAGAGGATCAATGAACGCTCGATAACTGGAGGGTTGCCTGTGTAACTCTGTTACATATACATTACATGACAACTCTATTGCCCTTCTTGCAGGCATTGAACAAAACTTTTGGTTTTCAGGAGCGTTTTGCGACGGCGTCATACCGGAGGGCGGGAGCAAGCACCTGCTGACGCTGTACCACCAGGCCGGCGAGCTCAACAGGCGCAACAGCGTTGGGGACTACGCCACCCTGCGCTACAGGACACTCAAGTACTTCACCACCGTCAGGCTGGTCTGTGCTGCGTTGTCATAGCGTTTGGAGAGTGTGTACCACGTGTGTGCTGGTCTGTATTGTATGTGCTGGTTGTAACCTGTGTACTACGTGTGTGCTGGTCTTTACTGCGGGCCCAATGTGTGTGTACTGCATGTATACTACAGTACAGTTGTACATATTTTTTCGGCAAAAACAGAGAAATAGTACTGGAGATTGAACTATTTTACTGCTTCTGTCGACGTAACCTATTTACGAATGCGCAGGCAATACATCCAAAAATTCCTTTGTTTCATTCCCGTTTAAATGCGAGCTGCGAAAGCTTGGGTCAATAAATAGAAAACCCGACATTTTCAAACTGTCCTTACAATATGGTACCATAACTCTGATCATCTCGCTTGCTACTTTGTAACTGTGCACACATTTAAATAATAACCCAAGGCAGTAATTCAGACCTCATCTCTCGGTAAGTAAATAAGGGTTTTTCTGTTGTATCATGGCTTTTTCCGTCAGGGGTTTTTCGTTGATTGCGCAGGAGTCAAATGGATGGCATTACTCTCTCCATTTTGTTCTTTGATGACGAGCTCAGCTTGTGCTGCTGTGGCACGAGGTCTGCCATTGTGTGGGGAGGAGCCAGGCAGCTGCAGGGAAAAATTTAGCCACGTACGGGCTGGTGAAGCTACCTTCTCTCATTCCAAATTAGATGGCTTTGTAAGCGGATCGCTCTGTAATTTATTTTGAGTGTCGCACAAATACTATCCTCAGGTAATTGGGTGTGGTGAAATAACCTTACCATTCTAGAAAACATTATCTTGCAGAAACGTTGCACAGTTAAGAGTTGAACGAATTTTGTCTATCAACATTTGTTTACATCCAAACACCTCTCAACTATTTTCAATGACTACGCTTGCCTGCCTCAATCCTGGTTTTTATTTTCTTTGACGTGAGACTGGCACTGGACTCCTCACGTCTCGCTGCCAAACACATAGGTCGTCTCTGGCTCCAATTTACTGTGACGCCCGTCAAAACGCTAAAGACAACTGCGCTCTCACCAACATTGCTCTTCTCACCAGAACTTCTGCAAATTGGTTCCTCGTGCAACGTTGTGCGTTGCTTAATATTTTCTGAGTCATTTTAGCTCAACCTCACTTCTGTGTGTTTATTCGCCGCCATACGCTCGCTCCTCCCACCCCGCAAGTGGGAAGAGCATGTGGCTCCTCTGCGTCTAGCGCGAGACGCATTTTATGTCATCGTGTTGCTGCACTGAACACGTGTTCATCCTCGGCGACTTTTCTTTTAACTTCCAGCCTCAGGAAATCAACGAAGCCCCAATGGAGTCTGACTTCCTGGACGACGTGATCATCAACGTGCGGGTGCAGCGGCCGTACTTCAGGAAACTTCACTTCAAAAAGTCGTGCAAGTCAGTAGTCCCTGAGGCTCAGTAGTCCCATAGCCGCACAGCTAAACAAAAAGTCGTGCAAGTCAGTCGTCTCTCAGGCTCAGTAGTCCTAAAGCCGCACAAAATCAAATTACCGTACAAAAGTGAACCCCCGTCCCTCCACCGTCCAATTGTCTTGCGTTTCAAGCACGTTTTGTGCGATGTCACTTAACGGTGGTTTATTTTACCCTAGCAAATGGCATCATTGCAGGAAACGTGTTCAGAGTCGTGAAGAAGCCATGTTCCTGTCCATATTTCTATGTTTATCTTCAGACCACTCTCACGTAGCTGGAAGTGAAGGCGAGAAATTTGTATGACCGCTTTGGTTTTATAGCTTGAGAACCAGGATATTTAGATGTAATTTTTTCATTCTGTGTGTAGTTGACATTCAGATTGCCTTCTTTAGTTTTCATTGATGTTAATTGTCTCATTGTTCTGTAAAGCTGAGTGAGGTGTCGACCAACTGCGTTGCAGAAGGCTCCATTGTGTGTTGCACTGCAGTGTTGCAGCAGTGTGCACTGCAGTGTTGCAGCAGTGTGCACTACAGTGTTGCAGCAGTGTGCACTACAGTGTTGCAGCAGTGTGCACTACAGTGTTGCAACAGTGTGCACTACAGTGTTGCAGCAGTGTGCACTACAGTGTTGCAGCAGTGTGCCACGGCAGGTGCTGACATTGCTTGTGCCCTCACAGCAAGTTCCCAGCTCACAGCCAGGAGCTGCTGCTGCGAGGCTCGCAGCACCTCACGAGTCTGAGGGACGCCATCGAGTGCGTCAACGACTTCGCTGTCAACGAGGACCTCGTCGCTGCCCCCAACCGAGATCTGGTCTCTTCTTACTCCAGGGCCAAGGTGCGGGTGTTGGACGTGCAGTGCTGTCAGCAGTGGACACTTCTAGAGGTCTAGGGTCCTAAACCCCTGAAAATTAACTCATTAAAATACTTGCGTTTAGACCGTAACTATATAGTACTTCGAGAATTTGTGGCCTGCATTACCATTTGAGAAAAGCCTCCAATGTTTTTTAGTTTTTCTTTCTTTTCTTTCAATGGCGCTGGGCTGCTGACTGCCTGGTGACCAACATTTGGCACCAGGTAATCTGGTGTGCCCGTGTCGGCTGCCAGCACCCTGTAATGTGACGCAGCCTCCTGCGGTCAAAGGATTCGACTGATTTGCTGGTCTATCAAAAACTGAAAACAATTGGGAAAGAACAAAAGGATTTTCAACTTCGAACAAAATACAAAAAATCGCATAATATGTGCATTTAGACAATGGAAGTACCTCTGTTCATTCTTCATTAGATTTAACCCACGAGTGTGTCTGATCATTTTGGCACAGCCCGCAGAAGTGAACACCCGCACGCGTGAAGTAAATTGCCCTCATTCCTTGCTGCAGGAAGAGTTCCCCTCTGGCATGTTCTACATCAACGGCACGTTCTACGTCGACCTGAGACTGGAGGGCAGCAAGGACTACAGCGCCAACATCATCAAGTGGGCCCAGCGCTTCCCGCAGATTGGTGAGGCGGGTGCCCGGGTGCGGCGTTCGGCGGGCGCAGCCGGTGGGAGGGAGGCACGGGGGCGGTACGGTATCGCAGGGCATCTTCAAACTGCCCTCAAGAACTCTTCTCAACAAATGGCTCTGAAAAAGTCAAGAATTTATCCCACATAATACTGATTTTCAAATTAATCTATCTATATAATACTGATGGTCAAATTTTTCCTACGTAGTACTGTTAGTGACTTTTCCTATGCAACGCTGATAGTCACTAATGCCCCAGTGTGTGTTACTGAGAAGCCTGACGGCCGGTCAGACAGAGGGTTACACTTTCGTTCTGATATCTGCGCTGTTTGTTTTTATTTGTTGTTTTACTCCTTTCGAGCATTAGAATCGAGTAAAGTAGGGCTAGAGCAGGGGTCAAGGGTCGGCAAACTTTTCTACCCGTAGATTGAAATTTGACCAAATTTCAAATTTTTCTACAAAAAATGTATTTGGATCCAAAGTCTTGAAAAATCTAACTGATTCTTTTTATTTCTTTTAATCGACCCCCTTTGACCCTCATAAATTTATCGACCTCTTGAGTTCTGTCCGCGACCCCTAGAGGTCGATATCGACCAGTTTGCCGACCCCTGGGCTAGAGGAGCGAGCCAGGAGGCCATTCTCGGCTTTCTACCCAAATCCCGTGCTTTGAGACAGCAATCGTGCAGAGGCAAACGATCAGACATGGAATGGGAGGGCAGAACAAGTGGAAGGATAGGTAGTGTTACCACCACCCGCGTTCTGTAGGCACCAGCACTGGCTGCGCTGCCTCTGTACGGGAAAAGATGGTGTGCAGAAATGGAACGGTCCCACGGAGTAACCCCCTTCCCCGACAGATTGTTTTTCTGAACGCGTTCATGTTCAGATGATTGTTGGTATTTTTCTAAGCTGTTAGAGTACACTCAGGAATAGTCTGTTTACACTGGAGCGAGTAAACTCTTTTCAAGCTTTTTTTCGGTTAAAATCTAAATTTTGGCGAATTTGCCTGCCAAAAGTTATGCGCCACTAATTAGGGCACCACGCGTTATCTTGTCCTTGCCGGAGAAGTGGTCAAGCATCGCTATTAAGGTGTCAACATTGTCTAAGCGGTACATGGGATTTCTTGCTACGGGACAGATATGTCTCAATAGTACTATAGTGACCACACATATCTGGAACCATTATTTCCTTACGGTAATTGCCAGGCAGGTAATTTGCCTTGTACCGTGTAGCTGACAACCACCGCTAACGATGTCACCTGACTGTCTGTTCCCAAATCACCTGAAGCACTGAAAGGGCACTCCTATTTTGCTCCCACTTAGAGTGAAAAGGTTGTGTTCAAATAACATAAAAACTTCACTTTAGTATTGAAAAATGGTTCCTGCGGGTCACATGTATCTCGTTGGTTGACCCGTGAGAACAATGTGGTGGCTTGCTTCAGTATTTTGGTCCATTCCTTGACTGGACGGCTCAGCCACAGCAAGTCAACGCGATCTTCAGCGAGTTGGTGAAGCTAGTGTTGGTGGCCTCGTGGATGCTCCAGTGTATCCGGTCCTATTTTGTGTGTTTCGAGGTCTCTCTTCGGAACTGCGAACCCTTGACCACCCTTTCCATGTGAAAGGAAATGGTCGGGACATTTATTTATACTTGATTTGTATAGAACCGCGACTACCGCACGAGTTCTGAGGCCGCGAGTAGAGTTTGACATGCTCACTCTTCCTGAGCCACTGGGGGTCTGGATGGGCTGAGCTCGTACGGTTTAGTTGGCCACACTGACGCTGTGGTGTGCCACACTGACAGTGTACGACACTGACGCTGTACTGTGCCCTGCAGGAGAGCTGAGGACGGCCCGCATGGAGGAGACGAGGCTGCTGGACCTGCGGCTACGCCTTGGCTACCCCTGCCTCTACCTTCACCAAGGCTACTGCGAGCACCTCATCACCTTCACTGATGTCAGGTGTGTGGAGGTGAACCTTATTTTGCCGGGGCGTCTATAGCTGTCCATCATTTTGGCCGCCCTAGCCCAGATATCGCCGCTGAACCGTGCATTGGCGACGCAGCGGAGAACAAGTTGGGCTGGGCACCGGGGCGCAGGTGTGCCGAGCTGCGGTCCAGGTGTGTCGAGCTGCGGTCCAGGTGTGCCGAGCGGCGGTCCAGGTGTNGTGTGCCAAGCCGCGTTTGTGGGCGGCTGTGCTCTCGAATAGGCTGTACCTGTCTGGTGCACAGCTATTGTGCTTGTGAAACTACATGGTACAAGATTATTTTGGTTGGTGCAAGGCTGTTTTAGATGTGAAACTATTTCGTCCAGAAATACTTTGAAAATAAAACTTTCTGATATGATACTCAGGCCGACACTTCTTCAAAACTGAGCTTGGTTATGAAGCCCTGCTAGAACGAAGGTACGCCAGGATCAACGACAGGCAAGGCGTATAATTTGGAACCTTATAGTACTTCTCAGATGGCGTTAATCACAACAGTTCACTTTTTTCCAAGTTGAGTGACATTGAAAATTCGGCCTGTATCATGTATTTACTTAGTAATTTTGAAAGGAGATGAGTTTATTCCAAAAGCAATAAAATGGTGCGTGTTAAATGAGGGGAGAGGGGAGCTTGTGGCGGGCTTTCCGCTGTTGAAAGGTCAATTTGATGGTTGCCTACCGGCACTCTCGATCTGGAGATACCATTGCACCTGGCGGCGGTTGGAGGAGCTACTTGCCGGCGCCAGCTCTGCTGGGAACCCTTGTTAGCTCAGATACAAAATGCTTGACACTGTCATCAGTCCTGTTGAGATCTGAAGTCTGTGGCAAGGGTAGTTTTATTTTGAGCCACCGATAGCAATGCCCGCTATTAAGCTTGACCCTTCACTGCATCTATCTGGTTTTAACGTTAAACTAAAACAAACAGAAGGACTACATTATTTTCAGGAACTGTGCCGTGTAGTTAAGGATTAACCCTTTACCGTCTGTGTTGATTTCAAAGTCTAATCTCATAAAGATGGATGCAGCGAGTCTTTCGTAGCAAGCTAAACGCAGTCTTGTTACAATTACAAGTAAGGCTGGAGATAGTATCTTGTACGAAAATAACTGCAGCCTTATTACAAAACCAATTTAGTGGGTGGTGAGTTGAGTGCATGAAACAAGGCAAAAGGGTAGGACAGGCAGTAGGGTTAGGTTGGGTTTGTCTATCGTATGCTATGGGGACGTCGTCCACAGGAGGGCACTGTAGATTACCTCAACTAGAGATAGGCCTTCGAGACTTCTATCTCTTGTGCCCGCTTTATTTCTCTCAATGTTTACACCTTCTTCGCTATTTCTTCTTTTCCCTAATCATTTGCAATATACTGTTTCTATACGAAGAGATCCTGTGTGAGAACACACTAGTGCGTACATTAATTTCACGTTTCATTTCGCATTTCTTATAGTCCACACTGAATGGTCTCATATCTCGGTTCCATTTGGATCGCATTCCATGTGGCTGGGGATCTGTGACCTAACTCAGGATGTTGTAATAACAATAAGGTAATAATGATAACAATGCAGCGGTGGTGTTACAGGCTGCAGGAGAAGACGGACGTGGCGGACGTGGCGCACTACCCACGCACCCGTGGCCACGCCACCAAGCTCAGCGCCCACTGCCTCACCTGCTACCACAACCTCGCCCAGTGAGTTGTGTGTTGTGTTGTGATCACCTGCCACCACAACCTCGCCCAGTGGGTTGTGTGTTGTGTTGTGATCACCTGCCACCACAACCTCGCCCAGTGGGTTGTGTGTTGTGTTGTGATCACCTGCTACCACAATCTCGCCCAGTGAGTTGTGTGTTGTGTTGTAATCACCTGCTACCACAATCTCGCCCAGTGAGTTGTGTGTTGTGTTGTACTCACCTGCTACCACAATCTCGCCCAGTGAGTTGTGTGTTGTGTTATGTGTGTTCTCATAAGCCACCACAACTTGGCCCACTGGGTAGTAGTAGTAGTAGTAGTAGTAGGCGTTTCCTGACATCGCTTACTGCTCGATGCCTGCGCAGCGCAGGAAGGCAGCCACCTCCACTGGACCCGTCCAGAGCTGATGGATGTAATGTTGTGTTGTTGTCTAAGTGACCCCAAGTGGTTATAGTCTAAAAGAAGATGGGTTACTGTGTGGGGATGTACCTGGCCCACTGGGCTGTGTGGGGTTGTGTTATGTTGCATTGTGTGGTGTGTTGTTGCCGCCTCCCATCGTGTGGGAATCTGGTGCTCTAGTGTTGGGTTCTAGAGTTTTTTGTCCCAACCTATTTTTTCCTTAGCTGTATGAGTCAACATTGTGTCGCGTGTGAGGCATCACGCAACGCTCTAATTGTCCGGTTGTGTCTCAAATGGAGGCTCGTTGGACTCTGTAGCGGAGCACTGTTAGGCTACCTCAGCTTTAGATAGGCCTTCGGGACCCCTATCTTTCGTGCCCACTTGCTTCTTTCCGTTTTCATTCCTTCGTCGCTATTTCTTATTTGTCTTTTCTTTCTCTTCCTTTTTAACTTGCTGTGTCTATGTGCAGAAGAGGATCTTGTGTGGGAATACACCTTGTGCATAGATTCCTCGTTCTCTTACGACCATACTGAATGATCCCTACTCTTTCGGTGAGAGATAGTCTGAGTTACTGAAGAGGTGCTATCACCATCGCTACCACCGCGACCACCACTACTACTACTACTGGACTCTGTAACTGCCCTTACTTTTGTTGTCGACCGCTCTGAGCTAACTCGCACCTACGCTGCTAAGACGCTCAACACTCCTCTGTGGAGCAGTAATATCACACTTCAGTCCTGCCTTTGTTTACTAATATTGTCTACTAACGAGGTTATGTTTATGTTGCCTATGTGGACCAACTTTGTCTACAGATAACATCTCTACGTTACCGATGTCTATTAACTATATATCGCAACACTAGTACCGATGTTGTCTGTATCTGCCAACAACAGTATGTTTATGATTACAAACAGCATATTTATGTTGTCTATGTTCACTAATAATGTATACAAACAACAGCACGTTTATCTTGTTTATAGCCCCTAATAATGACTCCAATTGACATTTCCATATGTACGAACACAGTACGTCACGTCTAAAAAGAACGTGTACTAAGAGCAGTAACAGAGCGCCGCCTCCGTGTTGCAGGTGGGTGGTGGTGGGCTACCGCCTGCTCAGCGAGCCTCTGGCCCACTTGTGCGACGAATGCCTCCACCTCTTCTGCTACGACGACATGGGCCGTGCCAAGAGCGACTTCAAGCTATACGCCTTCTACGACGAGGGCAGCATGCAGCTCGAGAAGCTCAGGCAGATGGAGGCTGAGGAGAGGCACGGGGCTACGTCTGAAGTGCATGAGGACGAGGACGAGGACTTCAGTTTTGACGTCAGCCAAGGCGACGC
Organism: Orchestia grillus; assembly: GCA_014899125.1. Classification (NCBI taxonomy): domain Eukaryota; kingdom Metazoa; phylum Arthropoda; class Malacostraca; order Amphipoda; family Talitridae; genus Orchestia; species Orchestia grillus. The sequence goes on from VOMN01024963.1 coordinate 13,368, forward strand.
CAGCGTGGAGTCTTTGCTCGAAGAGAGTGTCACCGCGCCAGTCGGCCAAAAATCCAAAGTCAGTTCCCAGTAAAGCTCACGTACGTTCACAGGCTATAATACTGAG
>VOMN01024965.1:0-28420 GCA_014899125.1 Orchestia grillus
GAAGCAAAACTTTGACACGAGAAGAAAAGAGTAATTTGAGGGCGTGTTGAAAGTGCGATACTGTGACGCGAGAAGAAGAGAGTAATTTGAGGGTGTGTTGAAAGTGTCATATTGTGACGCGAGAAGCAGAGAGTAATTTGAAGAAGTGTCGTGAAATGCCGAAACTGTGACGTAAGAAGAAGTGGGAAATTGGAGGAAGTGTGTTGAAGAGGCCCAACTGACGCAAGAAAAAGAGGGTAATTTGAGAAGATGTCTTGGAAAGGTGACATTGCAGCGTCAGACCCAGCGAGTAATATGAGGGCCATCCCGACGTGGTCGTCTGAGGGCTTGGAGCAGGAAGTGCTGGCCCGTCGGTCTCTAGCGAGGAGAGCTGCTCCAAGCCTACACAAGTCCGCCGTCCGTCAGAAAACGCATCAACTAATTTAAAACGCACTAGCGATTCTCTTAAATTCAAAACTCCAAAAGGCGGTCCGCCGACAATAAAGTTTACGTCCACCGATACCTTCTTCACAACGGTGTCGGCGACGTACAAGAACGAGCGGCATCCCTGCCATTTGATGCTGATATTTCACTTCGAACCTTTTCCTGTCGGGCTGCTAATTCTTGGCTGCAAAATCATGGGTCCATGCATTTGAAATTCGAGCTACGCAAAGTTCGAAACGTTGCAAAGTTTGAACCTCTAAGCACACACTCAAATAAGATGTTTTCAATCAATAGATTCGCATCCAGTGGCATCGCAGCACGTTCCAAGCTTCTGTGCAATATAGTTTTTTTCTAAGCCATTAACCCAAAAATGCATGTCTTTTCAAAATTTTGGAAGTTGCTTCTATATAAGGTTCAACTTCCACATGTCTCACAAAGTCGTCATCAACTAATATAGACACAGTCTTTGCTTTTTCTCGGCCGTTAAGGCACTTACGGCGCCTTATTTTACCTGAAAACTTGCAAGGCACAAAAGCGCGACCTCCTCCACAAATAATGGCATTGCTCTACAGTGTTTATTTACTACAGCGCAAAACTGATTCAAAAGTTGCTCATACGTGCCCCATAATGTTGCTAACATTTTGCCGAACTTCATTGTTCAAAGCTTAGTACTTTAATTTTCAGATAAATAAAACCCATGCACAAAATCTTGGCAGGGGCTGTAGCTACACTTGCTCAATAAATTTGTATCAGTAAAACGAAAATTCCATTGCTCTATTCGACCAAATAAAAGTGTTCTCTGAGTTAAAAGTACGCGAATCTAGTATCGTAGGTTCCAACGACAATCTCTCCCGTTCAATTCTTCTGCAACTGATTGTTATGCACGCGCAATATTGGACACACATGCAATTTATTTATCAACCCGCCTGGAATCACCGGCGACAAAGCCAATGTTTCATCAGTAGTGCACTCAACCGATCCGAGATTGAACGTATACGCTAACAAAAATCGTTCTCATGTAATACCTGAAGGAGTACTCGTGTTGTCGGTAATAAAATGACCGGGCGGGCAATATTGAAACCGATGATGCGTTTCACCGCATTCTTTTTGCATTGACCTGAGGCAGGTCACCGAGGGAGCGTCAGTGCCCACAGCACCCCGCGCCGTCCTTCTCAATGCTGGCATTGTCAGGCACGGCATGAACGTCTCGGACGTGTCCAGATTTGATGTTTTATTGCTCCGTGGGAGCGAAATTAAATGAAGCAGCGAACGCAAATGCTAGTCTGAGCCTCGTTCTATTCTAGTTTAGCATTGAAGCGAACTTTCTGCGAGTTCTGTGGGAATGCTTGATAAGGCGGCGCACAGATAACTTTTGTGTGAACCAGCGCTTCTCATACCTCGTATCTGCAGCGCCATGTGTCGGTAAGATTGCCTAAGATACAACTTCTCCATCAGATTTCATCAATCGAGAAATCTACCCGGATTCGGTACAACACAGAAGAAAGCTTCCTTTGCAGCGGCTAAATTCAATTTATTTGCAACTGTAAACACAAAAAGTTCTATTTCAGAAGTAACTGTCACCTCTAAATGTATGCAAAATCCTATGTCGGACAATAAGTTCCGAACAATTCCAAAGAAATAAAAAAGCACAAGTATCCGTACACAGCTCTTGTGAAGCGTAGCTTATTTAGTCTCTCGCAATGTTTTATTTTCAGTAGAAATTTGAAAAGGGATGGAACCCTCAGTTCCGACTCAAAATTCCAATGCTACAACACAAGCAACAATTTTTGAGCTAAAGAACTTTCGAGGCTCTTTTGGAATTGCAACGAAGAAATGCACCGACGCTCTATAATAGTCTTGGTTAAACGCAAAACAACACAACTGAAAAAGCTGGATCAAATTTGAACAGCTACTCTCGTACGTGTTCAGAACTCAGCGGGTCAGGAGTACGTTCACAGTTTGATCATTCAACACCTTGACTCCGACTCTCCACACAGGTAAAATTACATGCCGACAAATATCTCTACTTTGAATTCAAAAATGAACGATTTTGGTTTCACTAATTTGGTCACTCTAATAATTTTCTTTCTAATCAGAACTAGCTTATCCGATTGATGAACACAAATTTGAAGAAAACTCAACAATTTGTATTTATACATGATAATGCTTTGGTTACATTAGGTTAGGTCAGATGATCGCGTGTACCATAAATGACCCACTCCGGAGGCAACGTGTCAATATTTTCGAGCGAAGTCCTCATGGTGCACACCCACTCGGCCTACTGAATAACATTTCAAGAACGTAATCCTAATGGTTTGACACGCTCAACTCAGCACAAAATCGAAGAGTTGAACAATTTATGAGCCAATTTCAGCTTTGATGGACTCACACGAATAAGTTAAGATCTGAAGAATGGAAAATTGATTTTTCAAATTTAAGTACTAACAATTAATTACGAAGTATCGTCCAAGTTGATTAATACTGGTTTCTGACTTTTGTTTATCATGTAAAACATAAGCATAGCCTGATGAAAGGCATATCTTTTTGGGAACTCAAAAAAGATTTATACTTTGTGCAAGGTTTTTCAACAAGTTCGTAAAGTAGAAGTAGAGATGCTGGTAAATATACGTATTATATTATTGATAACTGATTTATAAATCATATCACATAACAAACTACGAACTAACCAATGCAATTTCATGGATAAACTTCTATTGTTGAATAGATGCGTTGTGACCAATATAATGTAAAAACTCACCCCTTCCGTTCATTTCCATCGTGCTCATACAAGCACTAAGTATTTACATTTACTTTGGCTACTGTTCTTCGAAGTCCAATCAAAAATGAGTTCAAAAGTTTTAATTGAGAATTTTAAAATTAAAGGTTCACGGAAGATTTCATTTCGTTGACAGTCAGGCTTCTAGACACCTGTAATATTGTACACGTTTCCTAAGTCAGGCTGTGGTGCAGTCAGGCTACCGCAGTCAGGCTGCCCCGCAGTCAGGCTGCCCCGCAGTCAGATTGTTCCATATTTAGGTTAGGTTTGGAGTCTGCAACACTTTCGTGTTTTGAAGTTAGACATGCTTCCTACATGTTTTCTCTCTCTCTCTCTCCCTCTCCCTGTACTCGGATCAATAGTTTCAGTAAATTCAACAATGCATACACGAGGAGTTCGTTCAAACGCAAGTAACATATAATTTTTGGCACACAAGCAGACCAGACTATACAACAGGGGAATGAATCGTTTCATTAGGGCACCCGTGGTCCAGTCAGCGGGGACAGTGTATGTGCATGTGTAAAGTAAATTAAATACTGGCACTGAAATCCGTAGAGTTCTGCACTTTTTTGCGCCCTGAACATGCAATTCTGATTTATTTTTCCCGTGATTGGTGAATTTTGACTTGAGTTTGAAAAATTCCCACGACATAAAATCCCGATAGCCGTCATAAACACTTCCAAGGTGTTCCAAATTAGGAATTTTTATTCTCGAGCAGCTGAAGCACTGATAATCGATCCCATTTCTATATGAAAAACGATTTTTTTCACTGAACTTGAAGTATGTGTCATATACAGGGGTAAAAATACCTAGAAAATTTATCAATAAATGCCTTAATATGTTCAAATACAGTAATTTCATTCAACTGTTATTGAAAGTATATTTTTGATAATAAGACAGAATTTTAAGTTCACATTCGCGACAAGGTTCAGGTGTATGTCTGTGTATGGGGGAAACACCAAAGAAGATTGGACGGCTGCCAAAAAAGAGATGGACGTGAGGAAGTGATTTTTCCCATCAAGTGGCTGCAGCCGAAATTAAAGTAATCGCGTTCTGGGCTCGCGTAGAAGAAAGGCCGCCGTGCAGCACGTTGGACTCCGTCCAGCTGTTGGCCTCCGTCATATTGCGTACTGTGAAGCGGAAGTTGATGTAAAGACATCGCTCGGTCAGCGTTGAGAACCTGCTGCAGCTTTACACGAGTTTTCCACTGAAGAAGACTTAATGAGGCTCTCTTATAAAATATTTCATTTGATCATGAGCTCAGTTTGATGAAACTTCCTCAACATTGAGTCCACCCTTTTTTTAGACCCATGTGCGTTCTGAATTTACACTGAAAAAATTGATTGCTTCCGTTATCCACTACATCATATTTTAGGTCAGTAAAGACAATTTCACTGTACAATACGTGATACACTGCTACTTTATGAGCAACTGAAATTGATGAATAATACAAAAATATCGAAAAATATTCAGAAAGAAATACTTGTTTATCATATTATTTGTAAGGTACATTGGCAAGATAACCATGATCCATAATAACTAGTCGATAGAAATCAAGACAACATGAAGAAACTTCTGGTGGAGAAACCTATAGGCATAATAAAACTCAATAGGAAATAGAAAAAATGATAAAATGAATCACTGTCGTATTCTATAGCTCAAATCCACAGCAGGTCCTTACAACTATATGGTAACTGCTAATGGTAGTCAGCTCACGTCAGCTTTCTCACCAGTACATCACGCGTTGCTACATCACCTCTAAACACGGCTCCTTTTATTTGCATCGACGAGCTCCTTAAAGTCTTTAAACTCTGCAACAGACAGTCCTAATCGTCGTTTCCGTAAGACCAGTACAGAGAAATAAGACCAGGATCTGGATTCGCGCATTCGCATCACGGTCAAATCAACTAAGCGGAATGCAATCCATGGTATTGAGCCTGAAGCATCTTGAGTTGTGTTTACGCAAGAGCTGCTCAGCAGCGCAATCCGCCTCTCGTAATGCGAATGTGAACTTAACTAATGTACGTCTAGAGCGTATCCTTACAAGACAAATGCATCCCGTTGCAATTCTGCGAAAATGCGTGCAAACTGATTGTAGCCTCGAACTATATTGTCGATTACTTCGAAGCGAGAATTGAGTCGTAACCTGAATGTAATGTAATTTATGAATGAACGTTATCAATGTAATTTCTTCCCAGGCAGGTTTTTCGACGAACACTTGCTAAATTGCGAGGATTTATTGTGATTTTTTCCCAGATGTACGAGTACCATTGGAAATGATCAGCTTGAACAAGGTCGGGTCAAGAAATGACGAGTAAAGTTATTTGAAGTATTTTTACTTTATCTCAGAAATTGGAAGAGTCTGCTCACCTAAAGTACAGAAGTGCTAAGTAGTAGTAGGAAGAACAGCAGCGCTTCAGTAATTCCGACTTTCTAGTACTGAACGTAAAGAGAACATTTAGAATGAACTTCAAAAAAAAAAAGAAATTTGTGCACAAGGTGTGGTCCCACACAGGATCCCCTGCGCATAGGACCTGCGAGTTAAGAAGGGAGAGGAAGAAAAGATAAAGAATCATAAGCGAAGAAGACATGAAAATGGAAATCAACAAAGTTGGCACGAAAGATAGAAGTCCCTAAGGCCTTGCTAAAGCGGAAATAATGCTAACAACATCAAAACGAGTTAAATCGCCCTTGCTGGAGAAGAGGTCAAGTATTATTTCCCAGCCTCTCTAACAGCCGCCATTCACTGCCAACCATGCGATCACCCTCCTTAATCGGTTTCGAGTCACATATCTCAGACATGGCTGATTACGATGAAAGTAATGTTCGATTTTCTTCGCAAAAAAAATCCAAATCACGTCAACATGAGTCTACTCTTCATTGCCGGAGAAAGAGCTATGATGAAGCCCCCTCGGTGGGCTTTGTTCCGTTGCTAACACAGGCAGTGATTTGAAATTCTAGAGGCAGACTGGTACTCACTAGTGAAGGCACTCAATACTGTGAATGAAAACTTTTTGAAATTTGAAATTCAAAAGTCAGACTGGTACTCACAAGTGAGAGCACTCAATACTGTGAATGAACAATACTGTGAACTCAATACTTTTTTAAATTTGAAATTCTAGAGGCAGACTGGCACTCATAAGTGACAGCACTCAATAATGTGAATGAAAACTTCACCAGCTGCTACTTGCCTGCCAAGCGGGACTGCCAAAAGTACTTCCGGTAGCTCACTGAAGGTTATGATCAGCCGCCAAGTCGTGCCCCGACCTATTCCGAGGTCAGGGTCCAGAGAAACTTGCACTTGCGCTACTCCAGAAAATGAGGCTAAAAAATTGACATGAGCTCAGCCTCATTTCAAGTGCCAGAAAAGCGGTGAAACCAAAACGAAACATTTCATATCGGCACGAGTTTAAATAAATAAGTGCGCAAAAACCGTTACAAGCATGAAAGTGCAATTAGAATTTGAGAAGCCTAATTTACAGGAACTTAATATTTAAATTGAAATATAGTTTCGATGAATATCTACGCTCAGCAGGGAATATCTCACCAATCATAGGTGTATTAATTAGATTTCCACAGCAGCAAGTGTACCCAACTCGAGCTAATAACTCCGCAAAGAATATCTGAGAAAATAACTGCAAATACGACACAGAATCGAATATTCAGGCCCCAGTGGACGGGCTGATTAGCATGTGGCCTCGTCTACGAGCGCTGCCGAGTCACGGTCTTTGTGTGGCTGATGCACCTGACTCGCGACGCCAGCGCGGCCTTCATTTCTCACCTGACCCTCAGATGAAAAAATGTTCAGTCCTTTTTACTGTGTCATTTCACCACCCATTGCATTACACCATGTCACTTAATCTCTCTCCTAACTAATATGAATTTTGCCTTGCAGCGCACGATATCATTCATCTGCTATTTAGTATGAGACTACTCTGGAGTCCGTTATCACGGCTCCACCTGTGTACTAACCTCTGCTCAAGACAAGCGCGCGTCTGTTCCTCGCATAAGAGGTCTCTAAGCCCAACTTTGTTCCTATTAATTTAATATTTTTCGTCTGCAGTAGAAGTTCAGTAACTTACGGGTAATTTTTTCTTGGTTTCTTTGTTTAGTCCTCATTTATGTTACTGATCTGCGTGCAACAATAACTCATGAAATTAAGGTTCCTGTATGCATAGGAGAGATACGAACGACTCGTGGCATACGTAGTTCTTGACGAGTAATATTGAGGAAACGGAAACTTTCAATTTCCTGTGTTAAATTCACATTGACAGAAATTCATTTATCTAACATACACCCAACACACTCACACTTACTCTAAGCATTATTTATATACGTTGGACCTCACATCCGCTAAGTCTATCGCTGAGTTTCAGGTACTATCACATGCTATCACATATGTTTAGTCTCGCGTGTGTCAAATCTCACATACTCTAACTTCCGAGCTAAGTCCCCCTCACACATACATTAGTCCAGCACACACAAAAATACAGATGACACATACACTAGTGCAGCCCACACACTTGTACTACAAACATGCACACAAGCGCAACTCACACCTACACCAGAATAGCATACGCGTAAACTAGTGCAACTATCTAATCTTGCACATGTACACCAACACAGGTTAACACACGTACACAACACAAGTTAGCACATGTACACCAATAGAGGTTAGCATACGTACAGCAATACAGGTTAGCGCATGTACACCGATACAGGTTAGCATGTGAACACCAATACAGGTTAGCAAGTGTACCCCAATGCAGATTAGCAGGTGTACACCAACACAGGTAGCAGGTGTACACCCCTGACACGCACGCCACGGCACTTGCTGCCCCAGCTTCACCGGCCTGACCACCTCCCCCAGATCGTGGGCGGCATGACCAGCATGTCGCAGCTGGTGCACCTGACAGTGGTCACTCCCAGAGCGGTGATCCCGGGCAACGGGGAGTACCACGTAGACGCGGGCTCCACCATCTCCCTGTCCTGCTACATCGAGGAGGTGAGGCACTCCCAGGCTACAATGGAGTAGCGTCCCAGTTTAACTTTTTCGCCCAAGTGTCTATAATTGTGCAGAATGTTACCGACACAAGTATTTTATGTTAATTTATAAATTTATCGACGGGCCGGCGAAAAAGTTGGACTGGGGCGGTTTGACTCTCGTGGTGAATCGAAGTTGATGGAAACCGAATGCATGCACGGAAACTGAAGTATTATTGCTAAAAGAATTTGTGCACCTCCAGTTAGTCGTCACAAAATTTTGCCCCGAATTGCTTTCGAAAACCAATTCGTAAGTAAAATGAAGTTAAGAAATATCGAGGTTGAAATCTCAGTAAAACGTGAAGCAGTTGACTGGCTTGTTAAGGAAAGCAATCGTTCCCCTGCTTACGCAAACTTTCAAGAAATGTCAGACAATTTCACACTAAAGCTTCAAAATAAATTGGCCAATGCGAGAGGTTCCTTCTCTGGAGGAAGCGGCTTTACCAAAAATCATCTATTCGATTGAGTTCAAATGCTATGCGCAAGAGAAATAAAAAGGGAAAAATACCTGGAACAAGAGATTCTATCATATTTCAATGGTTACATTATCACAATCAGATCATTTTTTTATAAAATTTGGATGCCTCGTGAGGGTATACTGCCGAACTTCAGAAAGGAGTTGAAATTTCTCAATTTTACACGGCAAAAACCGGCAGTTCGATTACTCGTAATTAGTTGCAATGGTGTCTCCACTCCGCCCGTATCCGCGCGAATGAAGGCAAGATTCAATCAATCACAACACTCGTCACCACAACTTGAACCACAAGTCGAGCTGCGCTATTTTGAAGGAGATAGAGAGCCAAACTTGTATATTCCAGCCGAACCTGATGAAGTCCATGGGCTTCCGATGTGACTTTTTTCTGCCTCATGCAGACGAGAGCTGAACATAGCCCAACTATCTTCAGCTGTTCAGAATCCCTACCTTGTTACCCACGAAAAATTTCAAAGTATCTCTCTATAATCCCGCGAGCACTGCGCCAATACATTTTCCGCGCCAATACATTTTCATTTTTTAGCCGAGAAATGAAGGTGTTACTTGAGGAGCCAGGCGCACTCAACAGCTGCTATCCAACACTCCAATCATAGAGCTGACACGTCGGGTACAGCGTCAACTCGTAGCCAGCTTTGTTGTGGCGCTGCCAGTTTCTGTTAGCAAAGGCGCTGTTCCAGCCATCATATGATGCTTTGATTGCAGAAATACTGGCTATGGGGACGACGACTGAGAGTGAGATCATTATCCCTACAGTAATTGGACATCAGATATGCATTTTTTTAGCTAGAAGAAATGACTATCATTCCTACTATACAATAAATAGGCCGGCCTATTCCTCAGTACGTGGTAAATAGAAATGTGATCATCGTTTGCAATTAATAGAAATATTGTCATTTTGGAAGGGAAATGTGAGCAGTATTATAGGATGAGGTCATCGTTATAATTGATAACTCCAATCATAACCTTCATCGAACATTGACATTATTGAAGGTCAACAAAGTATGTAGTATATGGTGAATTTTTAACCATAAAACAGTATACGATCATCAAAATGTTCACAACCAGTAATCATCGTACAATCAAAAGTCCCAATCGCAATCAAAACTACGAAACAAGTTATCTATCATTTGCATAACACATCCTCTTAATGATGCCTATAAAGACTAAAATGTTCCATAGTTCAAACTTCCAATAATCATGAGTAAAATAGACGTGTATTGATCAGAGCGACGGCACAATGCCGCGACGCCCGCGTCACCGCTCAAAGGATCAGGAACAGCGTTCGCACTAAACATTTGGGGATGACGAATTCATCATCAAACAAATTCATTGATGGGCGAACTTTGACAAGCGTCACAAATGGTAAGGGTCCTGAAATGTATGCAGAGGGTTAAGAATATATGAATGTCGTTGAAAATATAGGAAAGTCGTCTAGAATATATGAAAGTCGTCAAGAATCGGAGAGGTCGTCTTGAAATATGAATTCCTCAGGAATCGGTGAGCAAATAGTCAAAAATTCAGTAGGTAAAAATCGTTTAGAATATATGAAGGTCGTCAAGAATAAGTGAGTCATCTGGGTAAGGTTGTTTTAAGGTAGTCCAGAATAGATGAAGGTCATCTGGGTAATGGTTGTCTATGTAAAAGTCGTCAAAAATATGTCGAGGTCATCAAAGTGAAGGTCGTCAAGAATAGGTGAAGGTCATCAAAGTGAAGATCATCAAGAATTGGTGAAGGTCATCTCGGTAAAAGTTGTCCAGGTGAGGCTTGTCTAAGTGAGGGTCGTCAGAGTGAGGGTCGTCAAGAATAGGTGAAGTTCGTTCAGGCGTAGGTCATCAGAAACAGATCCAAAGCGATGGCGGCTACAGCACCGCATGCCTGCCCTGGCGCCCTTCATTACAGACCTTCCAGCCCTTCAGTCACTGTGCCTCTGTTCTTCATTATTTTGAACATTTTCGTACGGCGCACCTTTGTTTTATTGTGAAATTATTCAAACAAAACAATAAATAAAAATATCACGTATGAGTAGATCTTGTTTCATAGAAAATTTGAATTCTGTGATATTGTGAGATAATGACGAGGATGACTTGTTTATCTTGAATGCATACCACACGCTCATAAATATATATGGTGAGAGTCATATATATGTATCAGGCAAGTGTCATACGAACAGCTTCACATGAATGCATACGACATGCACCTCTTCATTCCCAAGCTGCTCTTTAACTGCTTTTCACCTCCGACGAAATCTGACGGTCTGAGACCTCCGTGTCTTGGTGATGCAAGGCACAAATTCTTGAAATTTCACCTGTGGCTTCAAAGGAAACTCTGACGAATTATACCAATTTTGAAATAAGGATTCGTGAATACTGGAGCTCTACTCTATTTCAAAACGTCCCCTGACTTTAACACAGCAGCTAGCTGACTTACAACACGTATTGCTCAATTTACAGAGCCAGGTGCCGCCGCAGTTCATCTTCTGGTACCACAACTCGCGCATGATCAACTACGATACGCAGCGTGGTGGGATCTCGGTCGAGATCGACAGCAAGCCGCGGGTGCGATCCCGACTCACCATCTCTGGAGCACGACTGGCCGACTCGGGCAACTACACGTGTGACGCCGCCAACACAGAGCCCGACAGCATTACTGTGTATATCACACAGGGTAAGGGTAGTATGTGTGTACTGTGTATATCTGTGTATATTACTGTGTATATCACACAGAGTAAGGGTAGTATGAGTGTACTGTGTATATCTGTGTATATTACTGTGTATGTATATCACACAGGGTAAGGGTAGTGTGTAGATTAGCTGCAATATGAGTGAGTACATCACACAGGGTAGATGTAGTGTGTGTGAGTATGTATGAGGGTACATCACGTAGGGTAGGTGTAGTGTGCAAATGTGTACATCACATAGGGTAGTTGTAGCATGTGTACATTACTCAAGGTAGGTGTAACATGTGTACAGCATACAGGGTAAGTGTATCGTGTGTGCATAAGCCAAGATAGCGCACTGCCTCAAAGTACCTTATAGCAAACTGTGAGTTGAATCTAATTCTTAAATTAATCCCCTAAAGAAAACTAGTCATTTTTCATTCATGCCTAGTGTCAAAATTCCCTACTTCAAGCACAATAGAAATTTGCACATGTGGAAAGTACGAGTCATAAGTCTTCTACATACTATAGAAAACTTTGCGCTCAGTTCCAGAACAAAGTTTGTACTGATTATTTCAAGCACAAGAACCTGCGCCGACCCGTCGGTCGACATAAGATCACATATGAAGGGTTCGTGCGCTGCATGATTGAAGAGGTGCACGTGGCAATGACAGACCCCCCTTTGCAGGCCGTAGTAATCGGAGATTCCGATCCAGTGTTGGCAAATGACGAGACTGAATATTGCTAAGCAAAAAACCTCGGTCACCAAGAACTGGTGACGGTTTTTATGAGAATTGCGTTGAAATGAAATGATTGCGTGAATGTTCTATTGCATTAATGCAGTGTCTGATTTGAAACAGAACATTAGGGGTAATTTTCGTCACGTCGGTGGCTCGGTTGAGCGATGTTCTGGTGTGAACAAAATTCCGAGACGTTCTGCTAAAACTGGAATTTACCAAGCTCTGCAGAAATGATTTCTGGATGGCGATAATAGTGAAATTTAAGCCGAAGTAAGTTAGGCCGAAAGTTGAAAGGCAAGTGAAAATTTAAAATAACTAATCTTTCGTTCACAAGCTGAAAACTAAATGAACATAGGTTCGAAATAAATCGATGTTTACTTCTTTTGGCCCAAATGATTGTTTCTCGAGCAAGTTTCGTTTGTATCCAGCACCAGTAAATATATCAACATTGCAATTAATACAATGGCTGCAATCCTCACGAAGAAGGAAAAAGAGACTTCTTCAAATTATTTCATTTACAGCATGTATATACATGAAGAAATTGAGTAGAACTCCTTTGTTCACTTCTTTAGTATTTTGCACCTAAAAAGGGATGAAACTGTGTGAAAATTCCCTTGAATACTTGGATCTGTATAAAAAATGAATTCACGTATTGGTGCTCCTTGCAATGAATGAAAATCAAAGGGCAAAGTGAACAACCTCATACGGCCATTTTTGAGGATGTACCCGCATCTAAAGTTAACAGAATTTCAGCTTTTGAAAGCTTACTAGACCCCGCAGAATTACGAGAGCTATAACTACGTAGTTCCTTAGAACTGGTACGCACTCATACAACAAAATAATCCATAAGTTATGTAGCGTTTGTGCCGTTATTCGTAAAATCTGAAGTCCGTGGAAATAAAATTCATACTCAGGTTTTGGCATGGAACCAACTCTGCATAAAGTTAAATGAAGTACGGCGGTCTTTATTCCGTAGATGCGAGCTACAAAGATTCTTCTACGCTTTGCATGCTGGGGGCATCCATCCTCAGTTTTGTGGCATCAATATTCTTTTAGCTATGAAATTTGCATTTAGGGAGCCACTTGCATCTTTTGCGCCAGTCTCACTTGATTTTTATTCTATTTTTTCCTGCAGTGAACCAAATCGCTGCGGTGCAGCCCCGGGACGTCGAGACTGCGGGATCCTCTAGGGGACAACCGTCCAAATTAGTCCTGGGACTATCAGGGCCCCTTCTGGGGCTGGTTCTGCTGGTGTTCCTTTTGGGAGCGACTAGTGAGAACAGCCCCAGCGGGAAATGCCAACCCAAAGAGGCCCATAGCAGCTCCAGCAGAAAATGTCGCCCTAAAACTGAAAACGAATCCGATAAAAAATCCCTCCTGGAAACTGATTGCAATGCCCGCGGAATCGGCAATTCACTGAAGAGTTTTGGACCTGGTGCTGACGAGGGCTCCGAAGGTGCAGCTGCTTTCGGGAAGTACAGCTCGAACGATGAATGTAACTCGTGGGATGAGAGGCCGAAACATGACCCTGACGAGATAATTGAGTCTCTAAATAAGTGTTCTTTCTGCGTGGTCTGTAACGCGTTTGGCAAGTGTGTCCCCGAGAAGACGCTCATCTCTCTAGGGCACAGAGATACTCCCAGTTGTAATGGCACCCAAGACAGCCACACTCATGACTCTGGTCCAACTAACGGCCGTGGCAAGTGGAAGCAAAATGGCAAAGGACGAAGATCCAACGCAATTTGTGGCAATGACGGATCACTGGCCTGGCACTGCCCCGATGTCCGAGACCTGGCCAGTGGCAGACTGCAAGACTCAGCCAGTCAGACTACAGTGCTCGAAATCAACAAATTGCGCTACTGCAACGTCAACTTCGCAATAGGCCACGATCAAGTAACTAAAATGCACAGCGAACGAGAATTTCAGAGAAATCATTCTGGTCTTCCAAATTTTTTTCCTCAACATGGACAGAAACACGAACTTCATCACACATATTCTTTGAACGACTCTTCTAGGTACGGCGTTTGCTACGATGAAGTAAGATTTCAAATTACGGCGTATGCAGAATGACGGGACAATTTCGCTCTCAGCTTCTTGTAAATAGTGATGTATACCTTCAGAGTGGTAATTTGTGTGAGGCAATAACCATTATAGTTCGAAGGACGATGTGTGTGTAGTATTCATTTATTTATTTACTTAATATAATGTGGAAGAATAACACTAAAACGTCACCCAAGAAAAAGCGAAGAGGCTTGAAATTAGCCAAGAACCATATTTTACAATGCAAGTTTCCTGCAAGCAATTTTATATGCGTCACTCCACTGAGAAGTAATTCTGAAGGCATGCCGTGTAGGTTTTGTAAAGCGATTTTAGAAAATTTTGCTGTGTCCTTCAATGAGATTCAGGAGTGCACTCATACCATTGGAGTTGTTTTCACGATACTTTGAAGCCAGACACCACTGAGTGTTTCGGTGCAGCACTTATGGGCACTTGTGAATTCTAAAATCTGCAGAGATAAAACTAATTTCAAAGGCGAAGTTCATACGGAGAGTATAATGAGGCGGTAGAACTGACCGGCGATGTAGCGTGTGACGGGAGATGTGAAGGATGTTGGATAGTGAAATGGGGGAGATGCAACGAGATATGTGAAGAATGACGAAGCGGCAATGGGGCGAAGATATAACGGGAGATATGAGGCGAAAATGGGGCTGAGATGTGATAAGATATTTGAAAGATGACGTAGCGAAAATGGGGCGAAGATGTGACGGGAGGCAAGACGTTAAAGTGATTCACGACATGGCGGATGACATAGCAGATGTGGAAGGAGATGCGATAAAAAACGTAAAATTTTAGGCGTTAGAAGCGCTTGTAGATGGTGATTTGGCAGGTGTCACGATAAATTGATCTGGATTTAGCGAGCGAAACTTCCAGCCTGGGTAGACAAAAATGAATCAATCTGTTGGATTACCTTTAAAAGTCACGACGGTTGTCCTTTGCATAGCCAACTCCAGCTAAAACTCAGTTTTTAGGTTATTCTTTAGGTAACTTAACTGCTTTTATTTCACTGGTTAATAATTTCAAGTAATTTCAAATCATTTTCGTTCATGCATTCTGGAGTTCACTTGCAGCCGAAGAAACTAACAAAAATTTGGATTCAATGGGACAGCACGCTCAAATTGACCCTACTGGGAATGATCTCAATTTGAAGAGTGGTCGGGATTTACCAAAAGTTCATAGTTTTCGAAAATTTGAACTAACTCTTTCGCTCCAGGAAAGTTGAGAGGTTTCCTTGCGATAAAGCAAATTTGGATTTCTTTGTGCATTTCAATAAATTAGGACTGCTTACTGCACTTAAGGGAAGTGCAAAATTGTTGACGTCCTTCCTCATAGATTTATATTGCCTGCGATGAGTCTGTTTTTACAGTGATCACACGATCGCGTGATCTTGTTACAGTGAAGTTCGGTATGAACTTCATGCCAGGTGGTAGTATTTACTGCTACCTGGCGCGACGTCAAGATTCATTTCCTCATTCGAACACACTACGACATGGGTTTTCTTTCGTGTATTTATGCACAGTACAGGGCAACCTTCTTTGGTTTATGACCATGCCAGAGTCCCTTTATTCAGTTTATGCCCATGCCAGAGTCACGTCATTCAGTTTGTGCCCATGCCAGTCACGTCATTCAGTTTGTGCCCATGCCAGAGTCACTTTATTCAGTTTATGCCCATGGCAGAGTCACTTTATTCGGTTTATGCCCATGCCAGAGTCACTTGGAATTTTTACCCTGGGATTGATCAATTCGCGATTTACACTCAGACTTGTGCAAACTAGCCGAATGGAAAAAGTAAACTTACTTTCTATAGGAAGCAAGTTACCTTGCACGTTTCCAAGCGAAGTTAGTGCATCAATCTGTCCACCAGTGTCTACTAGCGATGTGTTTTCTCAATCAGCATTGAAAGTTTCTCCACAGATGATCCTGTGGATTTCAAGTAACGTCATTAGAGGTTGGAATACCAAATTAGCTCATATACTGCCCAACTTTAGATATTACACAAGATTGCACCACATTCTTGGCATTCACGTTGCGTTTGAACCCGTCAATCCGATCATGATAAACAGAGCGTGTAAAAATGTTCTTCAACTGCTACGTATGATGCCCCTAATCAATGAAAGATTCAAATACCTCCCATAAATGCTTCGTATGAGCTAAATGGGTCGATGTTTGGATTGCTAAGTCATAATTATCACTAGCCGCGCACAAAACATTTTTTTTATACTTCAGTGACTGAAGAGTTTAAGGGGAGGAAGAAATTTTCCTTCTCTTGAAACTGAGTGGAGTTTTAAGCAGTTTTTCAAACCACGACATTGGGTGACAGGGATCACTTTCCCTGGTGAACGGCTTACGCCACATCAGTCGGACTTGTGGCTCAAGAAACTCCTATTCTCAAGCAGGTGCGAGTGATGTTTCGGAGCCACCGAGCCCGAACAGCCGCGCCTACTAGAAAACCTCCTCACACGCCTGCTTGCGCGGAGACCCAATAAGACGATCTGGATCTTCGTTTGCCAGACGGCAACCACGCGTCCAAAATTTGATGACATGGGTCCGCTGTGTTTTCTGTCAGCTAAAAAATTTACGAACATCGGTAAATGAACTTGCCAAAAAAGTTCATTGATATTTCGTGGTTTATTCAATGTCACTTTTCGAAAGTAAATGTTGACCATATGTTAATACTAAAAGACTTTGGAGAGTTTCAATATAAGTACACGCTGTACGTATATTACTTAACCAATCGTGAAGTGTTTCGGTTCGCAAGCAATTTTCTATATGTAATTTTAGGCCGATATTCAGTAGATACTGAAGGCTGTGGAACCTCGGTAAAAAAAAACTAAGGAAAACGGCAAATACGGCAACTGAGGCAGGAGTGTCCGTGTAACCTACATTCGATTAATCGTGACAAAATTTTGACACAAAACGCCTTTGAAAATCGATTTCTACATCAGAAGGGCCTTAAAAATATCGAAGTTTGACTGCACAATTGTCGAGCACACACTCCTTACAACACACGAGTCTGCTCAAGTCACTATACAGGGGCTTAACAATTACAAACTCGAGTTGAAGTATACTTTCAAGCTGCCTGACTCCACATTATTTCTGTCCGTTTTGAAGAGAATGAGAGCCTATTGCGGCTTCAAATAAGATTTGTTTATTGAAGTTGAGAAGCGGCATCACAAGTTTGCTTAATTAGCCGTTCTCAACAGCGACACGCGGAGGCACAGACACCTCCTCATTCTGGAGTTGCACACCACTAAGCCCGTCTTGAAACACCGCGGGAATATTCATACTTTATTACTATATTTCTGCTCAGCCCCATTTCCGGAAAGGACGAGTTAGCTCGTATTTACCAAGTACAATTTCTCGACTATGTATGCAAGCTAACTCGTCAAATGTTCAAATTGAAATCAAAATAAAAAAACTCTGGCAAGAGTTCTCTTGTCCTCCTTCGACCGCCCTCTGTACAGACCGACCGTTCTCGAGTGCAATCAAGCGTCTCGAGCAAATAAGGTCGTCTCAAAATCGTGCGTTTCCCACAGAAAGTTTACTAAGGGACTAAGGTGGATTAGCGTTTGTTCGGATGTCCTCGCAGGGCTTCAGTTATATTGCTACCGGCATATTGCTTCAGGAGTATTAGTTCGAGGCCAGTGCTGCACGTGCAGTGTTGTAAGTCTATAACCTCCCATGTGCCGAGTTTGAAAGCTGGGTTTTGTTAGTTTGAATGTATGGCGTTAGGTGCATCCAACACAAATTTAAATCCTTTAATAATTTAACGTTGTTTCGCTGAAAAATGCCAAATGCTTTGCGATCTTTTCTTTTTTAAGCCACATGAGTTTTTTTCGTGGGAATAAGGTTAAGGGATGTTCCGCTATTTACTCATTAACTCGAATGGTAAACCACAATTGTCAGACGGTGAATTGAAACAAGGCTCAAAATATTACTTGGAGTTTTTTTTAACGCATCCCAATGCGTTGAAAATCAAATTTGTGATGCACTTGACTTGTTAAATAATTTTGTAATCACATTCTCCATTAAAAAATGTAAAAGCCAAAATTTCTACTCAAAAGATTAGTTTGATGAAATTTGCCAGTGTTAGGGTTTTAGATGTTCTGTAAAATCATTTTCTGTTCCTTTTTATGAAGAAACTGTGGTCTCTCATAACAATGTTAACTCTTGGTAACCTGTATTGCCAAGGATAACATTAACAACCACTAATTGTAGAATGTTCCGTCACCACTGTCAATTTCTGTAATATTGCTCGAACTAATCATGTACATCGTCTGCCATTAACGTAACTTCTATTCAAGCTTCTTCAACCTTTAAGTAACTTCTATTCACAGTTTCCATATGTATATACCCTTAAAGTTCTAGTGCCCATTTTTGTATGGAACAATTCCGAGTCACGACGCTGCACGAGTTAATTTGGCGCAACAAATCTGAGAGCACATCTTGCACCTTCGAATGCCATGGTTTCGTGGAAACTCACTTAATAAGAAAACATAAATTCTACTTGTCAGCCATGGCACAAAATCATAGTTAAAACTTACACGTTTTTTCCGTAGAGTTCTTGTCATCGCTGTGTATTCAAGGTATGAATGAGAATATCTCTCCTGAGAAGCCTCAACTAATGCTGGGGAAGAGATCACACTGTAAATACACGGACTGTATGTACTAGCACATACTATACTTTTGTTTCCTCTCAGCGAAGTTTACTAACGAGAGCAAAACTTCTGGAGTTTTGACAGAAAGTAAAGCGTTGCGGCTGGATTGGATACGAAGCGCGTGCGGGAAAATGCGAGATCAAAAGTTCTGGAATGGGAAAAATTTTTGATAACATCGAAAAACTTAGAAACCATGAATAATTTTTCACGAGCCGAAGCCAATTCTTGGATTATTTTTCGTGTGGAGCCTCTTCAGGTAATTTAAATTCAACAAAACTTAACCAAAGAGAGGATAGCGTTCCCATTCCCCAGTATTCCGTCTTCGTCCTTGCAAATGAACCTGAAATTGGCTTTTCCAACTTTTTATCATAAAGTTGAGCTAAGTTGGACAGTCAAGAGTTATATCTCTGAATTACAGGACCCAATTCTCCACGTATCTCGAGACATGAAGCTGCTTCCTAACAAACATTTATTAGGAAAAATTGATGCAAAAAGAATAATATTTCAACCACACAACATCCATCAACAGCGTTAGTTTGCGATTAACTTTGCTCCGATCGGGAAGTTATTTTCTCATTAGATCTTGTAAATAATTACTCAGGTCACGACACTTCTAACTGTTGATTCGGTTCTGAAAAGCTACGGTAAAAGTTTTTCTTCGATCGCGAAGTTGATTTTTGTATTGCGTGCGGTGAATATTTTGCCATTAAGTCACGACAGTTCCAATTGATTTTCCATTTTGAAAATGTAATTGGAAATTCTTTCTCCGACCGGGAAGTTATTCTGCATTGCAAGTTTCGACCAACACAAAGTGTGTTCCGAAGTGCTGCTCATAATCAATTCACCTGCGGACTGTGTCGAGTGACGAAACTTTACATGAAGACTGAAGAAAACAAAATTACCCTAAAAAGAGTTGTAATTGATAAAATTGTGCGTTCATAGACGTCGAAGAAGCAAAGTTACATTGGAGGTTCCCTTTACTAAAGTTATGTCACGAAATCAAACAATTCTACACGTCGATAACAGCGGAATGGCAGTCCAAAACGTCGTTGGGAACAAAATTGTATTTTTTATTGAGCGTTACCGTGTTATAACGCAATTTACATGGGGAACGTTTAACCAGCCTCCCAGTTTACCTATTTCACCGGAGCATCTGTTTTCAAATGTTTTGTTCAGATATGCATTTTTTTCTATTTTTCTAAATTTATCGATGGGATAGCGACAAAGCTGGACTGTGTTCATGCTTCCACTACAACAGCGATGCATGACCGTGTCGGTTCCTAGTCTGCCATGACCTGCCGGGTCCCCAGTTATGGCTCTCTGTTCTCTCTGCACACAGCGCACTGTACATGTAGCTCTCAGATTTGGCCGTCCACTCGCAAATTTCCCTCACTAATATCGCCAACCAAACCATACTCGTCTCCATTGTTGATTGACTAGTAGACGCGCCAGCCGAAAATGGCGGGACGAATGATGTTAAATTCTTAAAGTGCCCTCGTAATGGCACTAGCTCTGACATGAAATGTTTCTCAGTATCACTGATACGGACTGCCTTCTCTTACAGTCTCGCTATTAGTTTAGGAATCCGGACCTGGGAAATTTCTCCTATCTAAATCCTTCTGAGCGTGAAAAACAGACCAACCAAGCAAGCACCAACTGTGCATTGGTATATGTATAGAGGGATTAGGACACAACATTTCAAAATTGCTCTTTCCGTTTCGAAATTGTGGTTTGAAAATTTTGCCCTGATCGGGAATTTATTTTTACAAAACTCTTAGTTAATATGTTACCCTTGCTTGCAGCATTTCAAGCTCGGCTTATAAAAGATTAAAGAAGCCGCGCAAATTTATACAAGGTTCGTGCAATCCCTCGAGCACTGCCGCATCGTAAAAATTCCAGCCTCTTGGCAGTCTGCACACACGTCTTGAAAATTCACGCAAAAATTACCGGCTTTTACGAGGCTTAACGTAGCTGGGGGGCAACCGCGTACTGTTCGTTACGGCTAAGCCGCAATCTTAATGACAATAAAAAAGTAGATGGATCTTTCGACCCCCACGCGATGTGTCATCCCACATCTAGTATGCAGATAACTCGTGTTTATTAATGATTAAAAATGAGTGATATAATGGCCGTCTGTAATGACAACACCGTAATAGGCGTAGTGAGGGATGTGGTGTGTAGACAACAGCTGTGCAAACTGCATTCCTTGGAAGACAAGTGATAAGTACAGAATGTAATGAATAAAGTTTTTTGTAATTACATTCACAACAACGGCGCCTAACAATAACATTCAATTGAAAGAAAATTGTTGGAAAATGAATAATATTCCATACACACAACATCCATCGACGCGTTAATGTCGCGGGTTTCAGGGAGAGAGAAATTTGTAAAAATAGTTCGAGTCGAGCTATGAATGGGCTTTAGAAATTCAGCAAATATTCTTATTTCGGTGAGGATTTGACGTTTGTTCACAACGTTAGCATTTTTGTGGGCATCTCAAGTTTGTGTTATTGATCTCGGACAGCAGCGAACTCAAGATACCTCCAGGATGTTAATTAGTCCAGTGTCAGACTTGAAAATTGTGCTGTACACAGGTACAGGTCATAGCGGTCAAATTTAAAGCTGGAAAATGGGATATTTTCAGAAAGAGTTACAAAATATTATACACTTGGGAGGAGCCCAGCCCCCTTACAAGAATGAAGAGTTCCATTGTAGAGATTGAGCGTGATAGGTACTGCTCGAGAAACGAGGGCCTTGCGATGAAAGTGAGAAGCACCGCATGTGTACACTTGCGCATGCTCAGCTTTCATGTCATCCACGACTGACTTCATCTTTTCGAAAGCTTTTGTAATAAGGGTACCTGTGTTGTACATGGGTGAGACCTGATTGCCAGTTAAATTACCCTGTCGTGAGCAAAAAAAATGTTAAGAACTTCCAGAGAAGTTCTTTACATGGCAAGGACACTGCATTGAGTGTGAGTGCTTCAGTATATATCCTGTGTCGAAATTAAAAATTATTCGGTATTTTGACATCTCCACCCTTCGCAGTGAAAAATGCACTACGAGAAGAAAACAATCACAATTTTATGTGACCAACGGTGCTTTAAATAGCAAGGAAAATTCTTGTCATTGTCGTAAATGCAAAGGATGATATCACGATGACCTGCTGAAGTTTTCTTGTTACCCCTTTAGGGAAAACTAAAGTATGTTCCGTTAAAAGAAGGTCTGCCGGCCTGCGCGTTATGTACGAGCCGAACACCGTATTTACAGGATGACGTACCTGCTAGGGCTCACCCTAAAGCCTTATTTAACGAAGCCGTTTGCACGCGATGAGGTGCCGTGTCGCTGATGTAGGCAACGGGGACGCGGTCACGTCCCTCAATTAAATAACGGTGGGCTAAAAAAGCTAGGCTCGCTGTGGTGACCACCTTGTTCTATAACAGACAACAAACGTGTGACCAGCATCTTCCTTACAACGCCATTGCAACGCTTTCAACTCCCCGAGCAGTCGCAACTATGTTCTGTTCAGCCAATTGTACTGCAAATTTTTTATTTTTTATTTATCTGAGAATTTGAGAAACGGTTTCGTGAAGAGAGGAAACAAATTGGCTGAAATGTTAAGGTGACGCTCATTGCAATCATTAAACAGAATGGTCGACCTCATAAAGGGGATACTCGGCTGCTATAGCATCAATCTTTAGAGAATAATGTACAATTACCCTTAATTGCTCTCAAAAGTGTAAGTCGAGTAAATCTGGGTTCATTTCAAAGCTCTTGTTTGAAGCACCTAAGCGAAGTATGTCACAATTTGAAACTTGTCTCGAGAGGAGCTTTCATTGAGCAACACAGCAGCTTCAAAACATTTGAACGCGTTGAAAATAATCATCATATCTCGATTACAATCGTGTCCAGGATAAAGCGGATAACGGCGGCCTCGAACGTACAGGAATGGTGAAATCTCGACAGCATTATAATAAAAAAGTGACTTACGGCCACCCTGATGGGGACGCCAGCATTGTTTTTATGTCGTGTGTCAAGCAGCTAGTTGTTCGTGTGTTTTCTGCTCATGTTGGACGTTCATTTTGTTTCGTGATGTACCATACTACACATGTTTGCATTATTACCTGTACATTGCAGCGAGGGAGTCGAAGCTTTGGCAGCTCACCCGTGCCCGTATGATGAGTGTATTGTAAATACTAAATAGTGAACCCTTGAAGCCTGTTCAGATTTAACATATTCAGCGATGAGAATCAAATCGATGTATAATTCATTAAGTAATTATTATTCAACCACCTGTAAATTATTTCACGCATGTCACTCAGATTAGCAGATTATTTCACGCATGTAAATTATTTCGATGTAAAAACGCATGTCACTTGGCATCCCAGTCTAACTTTTCCTCCACTTCATCGAATAAGTTATAAAATAATTGATGAAAATACTCAAAAATTCAAAATTAGGGACAGTTATGAATGTTCTGGTGAAAAGGTTACACTGGGATAATTCCATGTCACTGGTCTACAGCACTGGAAGCGAAGCGCGTCCTGCTGTTGGAAAATCCGACTTTTACCATACTGTCTATGTGACCGATTTTAGAAGGAGCGATTTTTCTTTCGTAACTCATTGCCACGGAGCGGATTCTCATCATCAAATTTAATGCTGGACATTTATGAAAAGAATTATTTTGACTATCATATTTTTGGGCATATTTCAGGTCCTTGCCTTGTATTAAAATGATAAAAAAGTACATTTCAAAACATTTACAAGCAATGTCATTAATGATTAACATGAATTTTCAACGAATGCTCATCAGTTTTTCTTTAAGTAGGCCAGTATTTCAATGAAAACCATGCGAAATAAAAATGAGATCGCAGAAAATAAGCGATTTTTGCATTAGAAAAAGCTGCGTAAATTGTTTAATCAAAAGTCATGTTAAGACTTCGTTTCACAGGGAAAGCCCAAAGGGTCCGATTTAAATCATTGTCCAACATTGTGTGATTGTATACTATAGTGTACATATGTTTTAGTTTAATCTAAGTAAATATTAAGCCGTATACTGCGATGGTTTCCATAAACTTATTCGTATCCAAGCCTTTTTACTAAAATATCCTTTTACTTCATGAAGAGTTTTCGAACACTTCGTCCCACCTCTTCCACCGCGCATGTCGCGTTCAGCACAGCGACACGAGAAGACGAGGTCGCTAGAGAGCTGCACTGGGACTTATTTCCCAGTATTTCAATGTTGATGGCCGACTGCGATGCTCACTTAATTGGCCTCCGCTTAGCCTCATAAATTCACAACCGTTAGTTGCGAAGTCTGAGAGACAATTAACAAATTTGTGATAGTTTTTGCTCTGTATTTGTTTGAGTAATTTTTTTCAGAAGAATTCGGACAGAAGAGAAGAATTGAAACTGCGGATTCGAATCTTTGTCACAACCTCTTTCAAAGATTGAGTTGCCGAAAATTAACTGAACAGTAACCATTACACTTGATCTTTCAGATTGTGCAAGAGCAAAATTATTAAAAAAGATTTGCTATCCATTTCCGCTCAACTGCAAACTTCTCGTGCTAAACTCTTGTTTCTTTAGATTGCTTGCTTTCTTTGAAAGCTTCTCACTTTAATTAAAGACTGATGAATTTTTTCAGTTGAAGACTAAAAGATTCAGAATACCAGTTCTAAGCCTCTGAAGATAAATGAAATTCACAGAAGAGTCGGTAAAACGATGAGAGAATTTCTCTCATACTGAGTCACAAGGTAAATTCAAATTCTGAGAATTGCAGAATAGTTTTCTGGATCTAACACTCCGTATCAGTGAATTCATACATGGTAAGGGTTGAAAATATAAAGTCTAAGAGGAGGAATTTATGTAATATGAAAAAAAACTTTTGAATGAAGCACAGACGGTCATTCACCACCTTTTCAAGCTGCGTTTCAATGATTTGAACTTTACAGGTTTTGAAGCGCTCAAGGAGGAGGGTAAAATAAATCCAATACCAACCCCAAAATTGCCTAACTTTATCAATAACACGAATGCATCACTACGCGTTCTGTACCTCCGCACATGAACCGCATACCCTCTCGTTTTGCCAGGAGCAAGACCGTTTCTTCACAGCCCCAAACTTCGGTCGAGAATGCACAAAAAACTGAAACTCCAAACTGTAGCGTTCCATTTTTGAGGGAGATGTCAAAATTGCTCCCTTCAATACACGACCCACTCTCTCAAAACTGCGTAAATCCTCCCTTGTTCTCCAGCCACCGAAAAATAATTGTTCACCATCCGAAATATTCTCTTGTACTTGCCGTCCGTGTATTTCTAAAAAAATACATTTTGAGGTGAATGCATTGATATTTTAAATAAATGATTCCCTAGAAAAATATGGACAGGTTTACGGAGATTAGATGGAATCACGAAAACGAACACAACAGCTAGTAACATTTTAAGAATTAATACCCGTCTGGGAACTGGGATCACATTTATGTCAGAGCTACAAGTGTCTGTATTCAAATGGCTAACTGTGCACCATGTTGAATAGTTTTATTGCGGGATTGAAAAGCGTGACGCCAAGCGGCCTCAAACTCTAAGCTAATGCCGTGACTAGACTTCAATACAACTAAAACGATCCAACTCTTACATGCACAACAAACAAATGAACTTGTTCATTCTGCGAGTCTTGCATTATCTGCCCGAAGAGCGCGCAAAAACAAAGAGTTCTGACCTCAACCGACAACCAAAGCAGCCGTCATAAAATTGCCGAATGCGAATTAAATAACACGATTTAATGCATCAACGCTGCAAATACACGCTAAGGTGTGCCAGTTTATTACAGTGTTCAGGCAAGCAAAGAATTCACAGATTCTCACTAGGAGTTTTAATTTATTTCAAGTCGGTGTGGTGCGCACACCAGCCCGAACACATGCGCGTAGCACAGCACTTCAGCACGTTTACGCACAGCCCTGTATGGCGATACCGCTTACCTAGTCAAAAAGCACCAAACAAGGCGCAAGTTCTAACAAAAATACCCGCACATTTGTAGCGAACTTTCCGAAAGTGGAGCTCAAATTTTAAATTCAGAACGCAATTTTACGTGGTAGTTATTACTCAACAGTGCAGTCTGCTATCAGTTTTTACCTAACCATCCTAGAGGCTTCAAAATGCTTTCCAATTTATTCTTATACCTTTTCCATCCCATGTGCAGGTCAAAACAACAATTCAGCAAGACAAAAAGACCAAAAACCGCAGATATCCCGTATATATACGCATATATATGCAATAATGAAAAGGAATTATAATTATATTTTAATACTTCTCACCGCTAGTTCAGTATAGCTTATAGCTGCACGACAAACCAATCAACTCGCTGCTCAGCAACGAGACACTTCCGCAATCTGTTGTAACGTTTGCAAGGCCAAGAGTTATGCCTACAACCGACACCTGAAAAGTCATTGAAAAAAATTTTCTGAAGCTGATTACAAAAATAATGAAATTTCAGGAATATTTGTATTATGTATATACAGTTAGCGACGAAATGATTAATCGTATGCCCTAAAGTATTTCAAATTTTAGCCAATTTCTCAAAACGTAGTATCAGCACATTTCTAAGTTTTTATGTGTTTATAATTATATTGGAAAGGAATGTAAAGCTAAATTTTCAGAATAGGTTTTATGAAATAAATATAGAAAGTATTTTTTGCAAAACTTCTGAGAACAAAATTATTCAAACAGTCGGGAAAATGGCAAAAAATGCACAGATACAAATGATAATACAATGAAATTTATATTATTTTTCATTGTTGTCGAAATTTTCTATACTGTTCTTACGTAAAAATATCCTGGTATATTTCAAATAATATGACGTGATGGAAGAAGCGTTAACCCTTGTCATTTGCGTGCTAATGCCACTATGGGAAAAACAAAAGAGCTCAGCGTTGTTTTACGACAGAAAATTGGCCTGCACGAATCAGGAAATAGTTAGTGAAATTATAAACGACGCGTCATCCCGAAATCCACAATACATTAGGTTATAAAAAATTTAGTCAGTAGTTCACAATTTAGACTTTACCTGGAGAGGGATGGAAACAGAAACTGACACCAAAAACTGGAAGAAAACTGTTTCGTGAAGTCGGTATGTGCCCAAGGGTCGTAGTCAATGGCACTCCCAAGACCAAAGATATTAGATATGGAGGTTAAACGTGAGTTCTCGCTCAATAAAACGATATCTGAACGAGGATGAATGCCTCTTCATACATCATGGGATGTTGCTGTTTGTTCAATTTCACTAAAACTCGATTGGACAAAGAAGATTGGTTCTGAAAATGAGTACAACGGAGTGATGAAACGAAAAACGAGCTTTTTGGTCTCAAGTGGAGGTATATCAAAGCTCAATGATGGCATATCTCTTGACAAAATATGGTCAGGTAGATTTGGCTCAAAAAGATGACACTTTCCTCCCAAACATGTGCATGCAGTTCGGCATGATGTTCTGAAGTGCTTTCTGTTCTGGGGACGCTGGAAAATAAATTCCGATCAAACAATATTGAAGTCTGATAATTTTAGCAAAGTTTTGAATGCAAGCTAAAGTCATGGAAGCAAAGTCTCGGTTTAGGCAGACACTTCACTTATCTGTAAAATACTGACTTGAAACATACGTCGGCATCTGCGACTGCATGGCTTCAAGATAAGAAAATATCAGTTTTACATTGACCCGCGACGTGTCCTGACTTAAACCCAATGGAAAATTCAGGACGCGAATTGAAAGTTAGGATACGTGGCCTGGCTCCGCAGAAAATCCAGGAATTAGAGCACGAAGCCACTTACGAATGGAAGAACATCCCAGCAGAAACTTGTTCGAATCTCATTAAAAACTACAGGGGAAGACGGAAAGAAGTTATCAATCGAGAGGCTATGTTGTTGATTTTCCATGTTATAATTATGTTCGCATTTCCCCCGCTGCCTCAATGATTTGCTTTGTTTGCAGACCTCTGATGAATTGCCTTGTTATATTTATTACATACAACCCATTCTTCGGAAAATTTAGTTTTATATTCCTTCTCGCGTATTTATAAGAATAACAGAAGTAGCAGTAAGGACAGCAGTGCCTTAACAACTCATACTATCTCGCACCATAAGAGAACGAACCATTTAGTATGGGCTTTGAAAAACCGGGAATCTATGCACAAAGTGGGTTCCCACAGAAAATCCCCTGCGCATAGAAGCAGCAAGTTAAAAAGGAAGAGAAAGAAAAGATAAAGAATTACCAGTGAAAAAGGCATGAAAATGGAAAGAAACAAAGTAGGCGCGAAAGATTAAAGTCCTGAAGGCCTTGCTAAAGCTGAGGTAACCTAACAGTGTCCCCTGGGGAGGTAAGTCACACATAGCATAAGAAAGTAACCTAGGTGACCTAACCGTACTACTACATGCCTATGGCTTATCTTATGCCCCCTGAGAGATTATAAACCTGTAAAAAACTTAAGACCGTGCGAAGGCGGTTTTGAGAAATAAGTGAAGATATTGAACGTAGGAGGGTGCAAGAATAATCTCGTCGCTATCTGAACGTGGGAGGGTGCACGAATAA